>CAUYPO010101416.1:0-72921 GCA_963574435.1 Cheirogaleus major
TCTGAATTTATTTTGTATGAATATTTTAGAAATAATTCTACTCAAATGTTTGGATAGGCTTTCATGTATAGTACACAGTTTTTAAAATTTTGGAATAAACATAAATTCACAAAAAAAGTTGGAGAACCCTGATGTCATCGAGAGCATTGTATAGGCAGTTGAAAGATTCAACGTGTTTCCTACTCAGGCTGGTAATAAAACAATTAATCCATTGTGTTGTATTCATTCAGACATGGTGCGCAAATGAAGTGATTATATTATTATATTACTCAAATGACTTCAGGTGGGTTAAAAGTGCGTTTAGAAGAGCTACTTCAGTCATTTAAAAAGTTATCATTATGTGAGTTTGTCAAAGAAATATAGAATAAAATTAAAACCACCCAGAAGCCTCAAATGCAGGAATAAATTTATTTAACCTTTGTTTATTAATAGTCTCCTGGTGTTTATCTATAACAGAATAATCCTTCCTGCATGGGACACTTGTCAATCAATGTCTGGAAACGTTTTTTGTTGTCTCAACAAGAGAGTGAGGGATGTTGGCTTTTAGGGGCTGGAGCCCAGGGACTTAGCTTGATGTCCTGCAATACACAGGACAGTCCCACTACAAAGACTTGCCAGCCTCAAATTCAATAATGCCAAGATTGAGAAACCATGGTCTAGGTGTTTTCTTGTCGAGTATCGATTTCTGTCCATGATGACTGCTGCGTGCAGCTGTTTTGATGAAGAGCCCTATTTTATTCCAACCAAAAGGGTTTCTCGAGTGGAACGGCCTCCCGTCATCTTTATCTTTTACCTGCAGGCTGCAACACCACCAATAGAGAGGCAGGGGCTGCCTCATGCCCCATCTTCAACGAGATGCTTTTGAGGACTGAACTCTGATCTTTTCCTTTGCCCGAAGTAATTCGTTTCTAAAGGGGCCTGGTGAGTCACACCTACAAATGATAAAATCTCAGTAGACAGGTTTTTATGATGTGGTTTAGTTCCCGACATGAGTCTGGTATTACATCACATGAAGGATAGAAGACCCTTATCTTAACTCAAGCGTTCCTTTCCTCTGATTCCTGGTCTTTTGGACAAAGCCTAACTCTTCCAGCCAATTATCAACTAAAGAATCTCTGAATCCACCCATGACTTTTAAGCCCCTGCTTTGGAATGCCCTGCCTTAATCCCTAAACCCACCTGTAACCTGTAAGCTTCTGCTTTGAGATGTCCCACCTTTTTGGACCAAACCAATGTCCGCCTTCCATGTATTGATTTATGAGTTTACTTGTAACCCCTGTCCCCCCAAAATGTATAAAACCAAACTGTGACCTGGCCACAGATAGTCCACTTGCTCAAGGCTTCTTAGGCCTGTCTCCAGGTCATGCTCCTCAAATTTGGCTCAGAATAAACCTCCTTAAATTATTTGATAGAGTTTGTCTTCTTTTCCATTGATATTGTGTTTCTCGGGTTTCAAATGCTAGGCTCATGAATCAAGCCAGCTCCTAATGTTGAATAAGCCTACACCTTCTGACAGAGCGTCTCGGAAGGGGGGTGCCATCCAGAGTTTATTTTGGGGATCCTCCAACCCCATTGCCATGCTTTGCTCGGGAGCCTGGAATTTATCATTATGTCATGTGGACCATGATTGAATCTATGCTTTTAACATAAGTGGCTTATCGCGCACTTTGAGGGTCCCACCTATCTGTTTGGCCAAATTGTCCCTTCTGAAAAATTAGCCACACTAAATAAACTGCCTTATGTCTACCCTTAGGAACTCCCAAAGGCAGGAAATATTACGTAGCTAAATTTTCTCAGTTTAAAATTATAGGCAAATTGGAACATGGTTAGAACTTCCAACCAGCATGTTTCAGTGTAATTTTTATTATTATCATTTATATAACTGACGCTCTTAGGATGTGGTTTTCTGTGTGATGTACTCGCTGTGTGATGAATTTTTACTGCTAATTATCCAGGTACAAGAAGCCAAGGGTATTTCCGGGGTGATATGTTGACGGGTTATGTCCGTAACTCATAAACACAATGCTTTGTTATTCTGTGACTGACAGCAGAGTTGGTGACGAGAACTAACGCACACATGGTATTTGGGAAGCTCGATCTTTTCCGTGTTTGGACTATGGTCTAACTTCAGCCAAAGTTGTCCCAAGAGTGACATAAAGTTAACATGTCAGGATGCATGCCTCTCTTGACATTCTCTGAGCCGTACTTCCGAAGGCAGACAATTCACTTGCACACTGCACCTCGCATGGACGTGGTGTTTCTGCCCGCGAAGATTTTGTCATATTTAAGGTGAAATATTTTTTAGAACGCTTAAACTGAGCTTATAGCATGAGCACCCTTAACATTTAAGCGAAACTTTCACTATAAGCTACTGAAATATTGCAAATGATGCTGAGAGGTATGATGGATTTTGTATCTCCAAGGGTTCGGGGATATTTAAATCACAATGACCCGATCTTCTTAAGTTTTTCCTCTATAAATCATCGCCGTGAACAGCGGAAGTGTGCATAGAGAGGAAATCTCATGCTCTGCTTGGAGTCTAGCGAATGTTTATCAGGGGTAGATGTTAGGTGACAAAAATAAATTTTTAATAACGGAAATAACAGATGTAGAAATCCAGGAGTTTGGATTGTCATTCTGGAGATTTCCGTGTGCTGGGGTGCTTATTTTCTCCTTGGTGGTTGATGAGGTAGGCTCTGTCAGGATTGCCTTAAATTTGTATTATCCTGGATGGAGCTGGAGCCCATTCTACTAAGTGAAGTATCACAAGAATGGAAAAACAAGCACCACATGGACTCACCAGCAAATTGGTATTAACTGATCGACGCTTAAGTGCACATATGGAAGTAACATTCATCGGGTGTCGGGCAGGTGGGAGTGGGAGGAGGGGATGGGTATATTCACACCTAATGGGTGTGGTGCACACCGTCTGGGGGATGGACATGCTTGTAGCTCTGACTTGGGTGGGGCAAAGGCAATATATGCAACCTAAACATTTGTACCCCTGTAATATGCTGAAAATAAAATAAATTGGTAAAGGAGCATTCAAGTCCCCAAGAACAGCCTTCTACACCCCAGTCAGAGCGGGCAGGAGCCAACACAAGGACATGGAGATGATATGTCAGAGATAACACTCTTCCACAGGGAGGCTGACGCAGGTACAAACCGTTGAGTACAATCGTGATCTGCTGACGTGGGTTTCTCCGTCTGGGCACTACTGACATTTGGGTCTGGGCTATGCTCTGCAGAGGGGGGCGTCACTCTGTGCCCTGAGGGACATTCCTGGGCTCCACCGACGAGGTGTCGAGGGGATCCCCCTTCCTCAAGGGGTGCCCCAAATCTCTGCAGACTGTGCCAGATGTCGGGCACAACTGAGCTAGAATTAAGACAAGCTGCTCCGAGAGGCCAGGGCAGTGGCTGTTGGACGTGACGGATGTAGAGTCATATCAGAGCGTGAAGCAACAAAAATATATGTATCAGTAATATGGATTGCTGTCTTTATCCACAATTCCGATTCTGTTTCCGTCCTGGATTTCTTCACTGTTGCTATTCGCATGCATTTTTATTTCTTTAAATATTGCATGAAATGTTATTGAACTTGCACGCAGAGTTTTTTTTTGTGTGTCTCCTTAAATTTTGAGGCTCAGGTCAATTCCTCCCTTACCTGCCCCCTCATTTCTGCCCTCCTCGGCCTCCTGGGGAGAGCGTGGATTCCCCAGAGAGTACACCCAAGATGACTTTGTGCAGTTTCTCTCTCTCCCTTTTTTGTTTTCCTGGAAAAACTACTGTTTCCTCCCTTTGCTGCCCAGTACTAGGGCTCAACAAACTCCCACTTCCTCACTAGGTTGGATTCTGCAGCTGTGGCACTGCAAAGTTTCTTTGCTTTTCAGAAACAAAAAAAAGAAAAAGAAACTCTGTTTTCCACAAGCAAAGGAAGGCAAGGAGGAATGATATAGGAAACACCGTGTCAGGTTTAGTGGGGGAAGTGACAGCTTTTTTGGTTTGCTTATTTGTATGCTTATTTTAAAAACTTTAGATTTTAATTTTTAATAATGGCAAAAAAAATAAGATTTACCATCTCAGCCGTTGAACTGAAGCGGACAGTTCAGCGGCATGAAATATTAATACGAGCACACTGCTATGCACCCATCACCACCATCGATCTCCAGAAGCGATTTTATCTTCCCGAACCGAAAGTCTGTCCCTGTTAAACAACATCTCATTCCCTGTCTCCCCAGCCCCTGGCAAACTCCACTCTTCTTTCTGTCTCTATGAACTTGACGACTCCAGGGACCTCATACAAGTGGAAGCATGCATGCTTGTCCTTCTGTGACGAGCTTATTCTACTCAGCGTAACACCCGAAAGGTCCATGCAAGTTGTAGCAGGTGTCAGAACTATCTTTCTTTCTAAAGCTGAATTAATACCGCAGGGTGTGGATGAATTGCATTCTGTTTACCCGCTCATTTGCGGAGGGGAACTTGGGTTGCTTCCAACAGGGAAAAAAACCCCACCCCGGGGCCCCATGGCCGAACTCACTGCTGATTGGATACTTTTTGAATCCCACTGCTGATTGGATATTGAAGCTTGTTGCTGATTGGATGTTAAAGCTTGTTGCTGATTGGATGCTTTTTGAATCCCACCAAGGGTATAAAAACTGGAGGAGACCAAGGAAAGGGGGCTCAGAATGCCCCTCTGAGCCCGTGGGTGGAATAAAGGCTGATTCTCTGACTCTCTGTGTGCCGCGCTCGGTTCTTTCCACGTTCGATTGCTGTAACACGGGCTGTAACACTTGCTGTTAACATTTGCCGTTAACACTTCCACCTTTTCGATACTGGGGTAAATGCCGCTGTAGACATTGCATGTGCAAGTACCTTTCTGGGACGCTGCTTTCAGTTCGGGTATGCCCCCATACGTGGGGTCACTGGATCATGTGCTAATTCCATTTTTAATATTTTAAGGAATCTCCACAGTGTTTTCCATGGCGACTGCCCCATTTACACGCCCACCAACAGAACGCATGGATTCCAATTTCTCCACAAAAAAATGGCAGTTTTTAAAAAATTTCTTTTTATTGATGTATAATGATTGTGCACATTCCTGGGGTACATAGTGAGGTTTTGATACAAATAATGTATACTAATTAGATTGAAGTATTTAGCATGTGCATCATTTCTAACCTTTATCATTTGTTTGTTTTGAGAGTGTTCAATGTCTTCCCTCTAGCTGTTTGAAACTGTGTAATGCATTATTGTTAACTGCACTCATCTTGCAATGCTGTGGAACAGTAGAATTTATTCCTCCTGTCCAGCTATAATTTTGTGTCCTTTAACAAATCTTCCTCTTCCTCCTTTCCTCCCACACTTCCTAGCTGTTAGTTTCCCCTGTCCTACTTTTAACTTCTATGAGAGCAACTTTTTATTTTAGCTTCTACATATGAGTGAGAAGATACAGTGTTTAACTTTCTGTTCCTAGCTAATTTCAGGTAACATAATATCCCTCAGGTTCATACATGTTGCTGCAAATGATAAGCTTTCCTATTTTTTAGTGTTTTTAAAGTATGTATTTCAGCATATATATATATATTTATGACCAAATAGTATCCCCTTGTGCATACATACCATATTTTCCTTATCCATGTATCTGTTGTTGAATCCTTGGGTTGATTCTATATCTTGCCTATTGTGGAAACGTTTTATTCTACATTTTAATTTATTCCTAAAAAGTCATTGATAGTTAAAATAGGGACCATAGATTCACCCAGTTCCAAATTTTACAAGAGGCTATGAGTGCAGGATACCTGTTTCTCGTTGATTGTCTTGTTGCAATCTTGTCTTAAAACTTATTCCTTTCCTTTCAGTTCACAACAAGGGGGTTTTCTTTTATATAAACTCTCCAGAAAATTTAGTAAAATGCCAATGAAAAATTGTTTCTTTAAAAAATTGAAATATAGGATAATACCATGCAGCAAGAATGATAACCCAGTATCTGAAAAGAATATCAGTTACTCTTAAGGTACATGAAGCAGTGTAGGGGAAAAAAATAAGACCTAAATTTCCCCTCGGGGCATGCTTATGTTTGAGCCTAAACTCAGAGAGCAAATGAAAGAAGAGGCGTTCATACCCTACTCTGGGCTTTCCTTTCCAGCTCTGTGTTCAGGGATCCGCGCTTTTCAGAGATACCGCAATTCTCTCGATTCTGTAGGTCCTGCCTTCGCCGATCTCCAATCTGTAATTTACTGTCATTCAGGAATGACAAATACCTGGAAGTGACCACTCCCTAAAAGTCTGCGTGTTTGCCTCTGGATGTATTTGTGGGAATCTATGTGTTGTGTGTGTGTGTAAGTGCACATGTGTGTACCTGTATTTTTCTGTGTATACGTGCACGTGTTTGCATATGTGTGTGTTTCTGTGTGCACCCTTGAGTTGTGTGCATATGTTTGTGAGTGTGTGTATATGTGTTTGTGCATATGTGAGGAGGTGTGTGTATGAGAGAGAGAGAGAGAGCAAGAGTGAGAACGAGAGAGAGAGAGAGAGAGAGAGAAGAGAGAGAGTATCCTTGCAGGTGTTTGCACCAGGCATAGGATAAACATGGGAAAAGAGAGGAAACTCTCAGAAAATGCTCAACTTATACAAGTTTCTAACTTCCCTCTAAGCCATTCTCCCCGATTTGCGTGGATGTTTCAATTCCCTGCTTGCACACTTTAGTATTTGTCACCAGCATTTCAGAAAATAGCATCGAACAAAACATCAGGTGTGGACATAACCTGAAAATGAAAACAAAACCCCGTATGCATCTAGGAAGAAAACAAAAGAAAAAAAAAAACTGAAACAAACGAAAGAGTAAACCTTAGGTGTAAGGAAATGAAAATCAAGCTTCTTGCAATGTTGAGGCACCAAATGAGGATGAAACAACACACCTACAGACTTTTCATGGGAGAAAATGGTTTTTACTTCTAAGACATTTATGAGCTTGAAATGGATGAGCCTCAAAAACATATTCAACATGTATTTTCTGGGGGAAAAAAGGGTAATTGGAAACATAAGCCCTCTGTTCAAGAGATAACATGGATTGGACACCAAAGCACCAGGATGTGATTATATAAAGGGCCGGCAGGTGTTCTCCTATTCACGTTGGGTTCTGTTCCCAAGAATCTAGCCAGGCAGTGGGCTGCCCTGTGGTGGTATCTGCTATCCACGAAGATGCATCCTGCACCTTCTATCCCGTTATTTCTCTCCCGCCTCTTCTCTTTTACTTTTAGAGCCCAGAAGATGTGTTTCTTATGCGGCGTTCATTAGGAATCTCTTTCCAATTTGGGGCCAAGTGTCAGTGCTATCATTTACTAACGTGGGCTAAGATATTTTCATGGTGGAGAAACTCACAAGCCATTGTTTCCTTCTCAAATACAGAAGTGCAGAGAGTCTCATCACATATAGCTCATACATATATGTATATATGTATCTGAACATATATGTGTGTGTGTGTATAGTTTATATAGACAGCTAAGTGCTACATAGACAACAGTGGTCCCATAAGAGTATAATACTGTCCTTTTCCTGGGCCTTCGCCATGTTTAGATACACAGATACTTACCCTTGTGCTACAGTTGCCTACGGTATTCAATACAGTGACATGCCGCGCAGGTGTGTAGCCCAGGACCAATAGGCTGCGCCATATAGCTTAGGTGTGTGTTAGGCTATGCCATGTGTAAGTACTCACAATGATGTTTGCACAACGATGAAGTCAGCTAACAATCCATTTTTCAGAATGCATCCCAGTTGTTAACACATGGATGTGTATATGTTTCATATATACAGTTCATATATATGCTTATGTATATAATACATGCATATATGCATGCACATGCATACATGTGTATACGTGCAGGTCTTCTGCCCTTCTATATGTTTATAAGTGAGGCATACATGTATATATGTATACAAAGGATACGTACGTGTATATACATATAAATATATGAGTATACAATTAAATTTATATTTGTTTAAATGTATGCGAATTTTAAGTTGACACCTTTTATAATTTAGGTTTCTTTTTTATATTGGAAATATCAGCTCCGTTGCAGATGTCAGCAGGCGTGCTCACTGACTGTGGTGTGTGCGTCCAAGGAGAAGTCTACCCTCCAGGCCAGTCAACATCCCACGATCTCAGCAATGGTGACAAAACCCAGGTTTCCTTTGGAACATCCTATATTGTAGGCACAGGTGGGAGTGCACAGAGGTGTTGCCTTCTCCAGCTCCACCTCACTGAAACCTTCAGGAGGGAGCTCCTGTCGTCAGGGGAGGCAGGGGAAGCGTGCAGAGAGAAGGAACACACCCAAATCTTACAGCTTTGAGACATCCCTGGGAATCAAACCCGACGGCATGTTCTCCCCCCCGTGTGCCACCACGTGCTGTGTGCAAAGCCATGCATGCAAAGGACTGTGGGAAAACATTCCAACGCGTGAGCAATTGGCATTTCTGGTTAAGTTCCTGGATAGAGTTTTTACAATTTCTCTATGCTTTCTTTGTCTTTTTCAAATGCAGATATCGGAAGAAAAATACTGATAGTGATAAAAACTATTGTTTGTTTGTTTCTAATATTTCTTCTGCTTTTCTTTATTTTTGATGATAATTAATGAAGTTTGAAGGGCATGTGATAGAACCGTACTTTTTAAATTAGAGTAAGTGTGCACACCGTTCCTTAATTAGAGAGAAAACAATGAAAATTTGCACAGTCCTTGGAAACATTAAATGCAATGTGTATAATTTGCTTTCATCTAAGAGGCAAGACTTCAGTAAGAGATTGCCTTGTCTCATGAAATAATTGTATGTGTTAATCAACAAGAAGTAATTACTGTGTCTATTTATAGCTGGCAGACTACCTAAAAAGCAGACAAACAAATCCTTTGGCTGTGCACCGATAATGCAAAATATAAAGGAACGTTGCCTTCTATATGGATAGCAAAACAATGAGATGATGTAGCACAAAGACAAATTAGATAAAGCAATTTCATATATTTAAAAATGATGTCTAAAACAACCCTTCATGGTGCTTATGAAAAAGTTAAAATTTTAGATATGAACAGAAGGGTTCAGAGAACTTCTTCTCTCCCTATAGTTTTTACTGGCTTGCTAAGGGTCATGAAATCCTTTTGATAGTTTTCTCTCCTCTTCTCTCTCTGCCTTAGGAGAAGGAAAATTTGGACTTTCCTTTGGGACAGAAGGTGTCTAGTAAGACCACCGGGTCTCTGAATGGGAAAGAGAAATGCTGACCTGCCATGGGGCTGATCTGGACATGGTGTTTTGGAGACAGCAGACAGACCAAGGCTGAAGTTCAGGATTCTATAGAGTCACCAAGACCAAATGCTACTGTTGCCTCTCCATAAAACCATGAATATCTACTCTATAAAAAGGGATCACCTGCCAGGTATGGTGGCTTGTACCTGTCATCCTAGCACTCTGGGAGGCTGAGGTGGGAGGATCGCTCGAGCTTAGGAGTTCAAGACCAGACTGGGCAAGAGCAAGACCCCATCTCTATAAAATATATTTTTTTTAAAAAAAAAGAAGAAAGAAAGAAAGAAAAAAAATAGATCACCAATGTCTCCAAACGTATAGATAGACAGGGGATTTTAGATTAGACAAAAATGCTATCCTCACAAAGCTTTGCATTTGATTTATTTTCGTTTTCATTGCAAGAGTTTATGGTAAGGATTTTCAGCACTCACGGTGGTGACTGTTACTGTAATTGTTACAGGACTATGTTTTCTAACAAAAATGGTAGATATCCGTGCACAGTTGAAGACACAGATTGAAATTGTTTTAGAGGCTCTGATCTGTTCCAAAGCACAGAAGATCAGAACGATAAAGAGATGATAATATACACCTTCATGCCATGCTTGTAGATTGCTTCATTTTACTTATGGCATCTAGACAATGACAGAAAGATATTCTAACTTGCAGTCATGTGTACTCTTTTTATCCTTATCAATCCAAGTGCTCATATGGATAGATATGTTTTAGACAAATCAATACTACTTAATTCTGTTCTCTGTAAGTGAAAGAAAATATCCCTGATGACAGTTTTACCCCAGAATATATATCGTTGGCGTATTTCAGATTGACTAATTTTGTTGTGAGTGGCATTAAGTTTTTTTCTTGGCTATCTAGATAAATGACCATGGGTGTTTTTTATTCTGAATCATATTCAGACACTAAGCCTTGAATTTATTACATACCAGAGAGAGAAGATATAGTTGAGTCAGCTACTTAGCATTTTGTTGATGGTTTTATGATTTTGTGCTAATCCATCATTATATGGGCTCTAAATGTTTCTTGGGGAAACACTGGCTTTCATTGTAGAGGAGAGAAGAAATTTCTTCATTCTGGTATGTGAAGATGCTACTTGTTGGCAAAAGATTTTCAGTTTCTATCGGGAAACATAAATCGTTTAATTTGTATTGTATTTAACATGTATAGATTGATTTTAATTGTTCTGAAATTGGAGGCATCAGAGTGTAAGTTGAGTTTTGTTTCTTGTGTGCCCCAGAGTAATGCACATAAACTTTGCTAAGTACCAATTTTTGCCATCTGTATACATGCAAATATAAGATACCTGTTTTTAATCTAAACAAGAATTAATTTTGTGGGCAAAATCTGCTTTAAATTGGTTTCAGTTCCTCTGGATACTCTGGAGTTTGCACTTATAATTTTAACTGAAGTATTTTCATACCCGCCAAACCCTGAGATGTTAAGCTTTGAATAAGGTGAGACACATTCGCTCATTTCTTTGGATACCTCGGAAGCTGACTGCAACTTGAATTTTTTTGTCTTCCGAAATCGCAAAGCGTGTTCCGTGACTGCTTTCGATGCTACAATGATGTTGTGCATTCTTCTTGGAAGAGGACAACTTTTTTTCGTCCTGCCTCTTGCTTTCTGGTTCCTTAGAACCATCATGTATGTGAAATGATCTTTTGACTTCAACTGACAGGTTTGGAGAAATGGTCTCCAGGGACTGACGAAGCTTGTCCTGGAAACTGTGTCCTGTCCAGAAAGATACTCACTGTCAGCTAAAGAATCTATTTCCTGCAGCAGGACCAAGTGGGGTCTGTCTGTCGCTCCCTGGCCCGAGCAGCAAAGATCACATCCCTTTGGGTTGGTCCATGGGCTGGGAGCTCCTCGGGACATAGACAACGGCTATGTCTCCGCTTCACACTTTCTTTTCTACGAAATCCCATTGTCTGTGGATCTCTTGAGCCCTGGGTGTTCAGCAGGAGTTCAAGAGAGGTACGAGGGAGGGAATTCAGGGGCTGCAATGACTCTCCGAAAATGCTAGGCGCATCGTGTGTGTAATGAACTTAAAAAATAAATAAAGAAATCCTGTCATTTGCAACAACATAGAAGAACCGGGAGGACTTCATCCTACATAAAAATAAGCCAGGCACAGAAAGATAAATACTGTATCAACTCTCTTCTAGGTGGAATCTAAAAAAGTTGAACTCAGAGAAGCAGATTATTACCTTTGCAAATAGCAAGCTGACTCCTGTTTCCTTAAGTGATTCTTAGTTGCACGTTGGTTAATCCCCTTTAAATCTAAGAGCTTTGAGTAACAAAGAAAGTTGTGCCATTTCTGTGTCATAACGACACTGATGTGGTGTTTGCATGAAAACCAAAATTGCATGTCACTGTGAGGGAGGCATCTCTTCCCTCAAAACTCGTTTAAAGTCTGCTTTTGCGTCTGCTTTCATGAATCTTCAATTATAATCATCAAAAAAGACATTTCTGGTCATAAAATAAAATGAGGCGGATACCTCTTTCTGCACCAAGAATTGCTCTGATGCACTTGGGTTACTGGGCACATCCGTGGATGGTTCCAGAAATTTAAAGAATACCCCGTGATGCAGGACACGCATCTAAGGGGTGGATGCATTTGTTTTCTCCTAATCGAGACATGCATGGCTGAGACCTGCAACCAAGTGCCAATGAAATCTCCGGGGTGATTTGGGGCCGGCTCTTCCCGGCGCAGAAATCATCTCACTGGCGAATCCGTCCTCTCTGTGTTGTCTGACCTTCAGCGTCACGCCGTTGCCTTTTTCTCGGCGTGATTACGTATTTTGCAGATGCAATTTTCTCTCAAATCGCACTTCGAGGAAGGTCACGGGTTTCTTAATTCCAAAACTTTTTACACCTCGCTCGATTTTGTCTCCGGGGACCTACTTGCCATTCCGAGAAGCCTGTGCTTCTGCTAGCTGAGAATTAACACAAAGTGAGGGGTTTCTGAGTGCTAGAGCCTTTCCGGGAGCCTGGCGTCCATGGGGTGTTTGGGGGTGCTTTGTGCTAAATGCTCCTGCGGTCTGAAGCTTGGGGCAGGCAGGTCCACAGTGCATGAGGGAGGTTGGGAAGCTGACCTGCCACGCATTTGCAGAGACAAAAATGTAGGGACTGTGTTTTACCTGGGATGAGTTTACTCCCTTTTGCGACGGGCTTCCTCTTTAGAGGAGATACGGGCTTTATTTGTTTGGTGCAATTAAGGCATGCCGTTAGCCTTGCGTGAAATTTGGAGTTTGAGATAGCAACGCCCGTCTTGATTCCGGACACTGTTTTCCCACCCGTGGCCAGAGTCGGAGAATGAGGGGATTCTGCTTGGTGTCGCACAGGGTGGCAATGTAGAGGGTGGCATTTCATCCACCGTGAGGAGAAAGGATAGAACAGGCGAGCTGACTATTTTGGACAGTGGAGGGAGCTGAGCTTCAGGCCGCCCAGCTCCAATCCAAAGACTCGTTTGTCCTGATTTCCTGTTTCCATGGTGACTTCAGGGTGTGTTGAGACACCATTCCTGGCTGATGAGGCTGTGCCCAGTCTCTGTGGGCTCCTTGGCGTGGGTCCTCCTCCCCTGAGTTTACTCTCCGGCCTGTTTTTTGTTGCTCCTTTAAATAATTTCCGGTTAAATGAGGGAGCAAATTAGAGGAATTGAGGCAAGGAGGAAGAAACATGCAACTTTGTGAACTGGTGGCTCTTGGTTGGGTCCAACAAGTGCAGTGGGTTGAATTGTGTGCCCTCCAAAAAAGTGACGTGTGCACATCCTAACCTCCAGTTCTCGTCAACGTGATCTTATTTGGAACGAGGCTCTGAATGTGTAACCAAGCTGAGATGAGGTCATGCTGGGTTAGAGTGAGCCTCATTGCCAGGGCGGGTGTCCTTATAAGAAGAGGGAAATTTGGATACAAACATGGACACAGAGCCTGTGATGACTGAGGCAGAGACTAGCGGGATGTATCTCTGCAAGCCACGGAATGCCTGCAAACTGCAGCGGCTGGAAAACAGGCATGGCGCATGTTCTCCCTCGGAGCTTCCAGAAGGAACCTACCTTGCCAACACCTTGATTTCAGACCTCTGGTCTTCGGGACTGTGATGGCATACATTTCTGTTGTTCTAAGGCATCTAGTGTGTGGCGCTTTGTGATGGCAGCCTTAAGAAAATAAAACAAAGAGGGGGCATAAAAATTAATTCTTAAGCCACCTACCTGTCAGATAGCAGAGGATTAGGGAAAGTACCTGCTGTAACCAGGCTCAGCGGATATGACATCTGTAGTGCGTGGTACCAGAAGGAGGCTTGGCAGAGCCGTGGGGAGGATGCTCAGGAGCTGAAGAACAGGGCTGGGTACTACAAGCCAGCAGGGAAAGAGCAATGCTGGCCAGCCGGCGTGGCGGGGGCAACTCTGCGTGTTGGGCATGGTGAGAGCAAAACTGAGTATAAAGGCAGGAGATGCTCAGGGAGACCTGAAGGATTGAGCAGATCCCATTAGCATAATTAACGATGCTAGTGGCAGAGGAATGCCAGGGTTTTAGCAGATGGGAGCAAAGACATGTCCACTTTTATGTTTTTAAATACCGTCCATGAAACACTAGCTGTCTATGTAAACAGTGCACCACACAGAAAGTGAGAAGGCTAAGTGAAGTATCCCAAGAATGGAAAAACAAACGCCACATGGACTCACCATCAAATTGGCATTAACGGATCGACGCTTAAGTGCACATATGGAAATAACATTCATCGATGTTGGGCAGGTGGGAGGGGGAGGAGGGGATGGGTATATTCACACCTAATGGGTGCGGTGTGCACCGTCTGGGGGATGGACACGCTTGAAGCTCTGACTCGGGTGTGGCAAAGGCAATATTCGTAACCTAAACATTTGTACCCCCGTAATATTCTGAAATTAAAAAAAAATAAAATAGAACCCCTGGAATCCTATGCATGCACGATTATTCAACACAGACCCCAAACCCACGTTTCAATGCACTCTGTGTGTGTAGGACCCAGAAACAAGGTGTACCTGTAAACCAAGGCACTTGTTCCCCCTTAACTTCCAGGTAAGCTGTTTCACTCAAGGAAAAAATTCTTCTAATTAATATTACTTGAGTTTCACAGGCTCTACCAATGAACTTAAAATGGATTCTCATTATGAGGATAAACTATATTTTTTTATTAATACGTATGGTCTACAGTTTTTTTTTTGCAAGACTTGTACTTGTGCCCAAACTCTCTCCGTTTCCTGTGCTGAACAGGTGTCTCATGCGTTAACCCTTCATGAACAGGCAAAGACTCCTCTACATGCGGAGTTGCTTATGGGTGCCGGTGCTTTCGGAACCCTAGCTCAAGCTGGCTCTCGCTGGCCCCTGTCACAAGGAGTGACTACCTTAGCGCTTGCGACCTTGGATAAGACCAAATTCTGAGTAACTCAGAAGCCTCAATTTGCCAAAGCTATGCTATTGTGCATGCAGAATTGACAAGAAGAGGTCACCCTCCCTTCTAAGCAACACGTTGCCAATATGAGAATCAGAGTGGCAAATCTGAGAGTTCAACATGTTGCCCAAGTTGGCATGTTTCACACCAGTCATTTCGTTTTCTGTTAGTGTGCACATGTGGAAATAACATTCATCAGAAATCAAGCAGGTGGAAGGGACGGGGTAGGAGGGGATGGGTAAACTCACACCTAACAGGTACAATGCACACTCTCTGGGGGATGGGCACACTTGTAACTCTGACTCAAGTAGTGCAGAAGCAATTTATGTGACCAAAACATTTGTACCCCAACCCCCGATAGTCTGAGAAAATAAATAAATAAATAAAAATTGTAATGGCACAAAAATGGGGTGCTTGATGCTTATGAGATACAGACACAAGGAAAGAAAAAACAATCATAGAACCCATGTTCTACCCTACTTATGTATTGAACATAACACCGTTCTGTAAGGCTAAGTATAAAATCAGACACTAATATTATAATAAATGAGAAAAATGTCACCTGTGTTCAGGGGAACGCCGGTGGTGGCTACTTATGTAACAATAGAATGTATCAGTGAACTTTCCACTTTCTTTATTGCTCCTAGATTGAATTCAAGGTCTCTTTTGCCATGCCTAAGACGTACAGGTAATGCTTAATTGGAGTGAATACATTACGGGAAGATCCACGTTCAAGTCCCCGAGGGTTCTGAGTTTCCTTCCAAGGACTGACTTCATCGCTCACCTAATTATCTCCTTGGCCTCGGTTAGTTAATTGGGTTAAGAGGTCAGAAGATCTTAAACCCAAAACGCTCTTCCCCACTGGATTTTTCTCACCTTCATTAATTTTTGGAGGCGTGCTTCACGGTCAGACTATTGCATTCTTTTTTTTTATTATTATTGTTTTTGACTATGGATGGAGAGCAGGTAGCTCAGAGCTGTGTTAGAATTATATTTCTTGGAAATGGACAGCAGCCCACTAAGTCGTCCCTTGAATATCTGCACATTCAGTGAATGGGTATATTCACTGACCATTTCCTTGACTGCGGATGGCAGATTGGTCTCGGCTATGCGCTGTTTTTTTCTTTAGGGCGAAGCCGTTTTTCTTGAGTTGCAGAGCGGCTGCTGGGATACTAAATCAGAGTTGCTGCAGCACGGCAGGCACTTATGGGCCGTAAACTACCCAGATTGGAGCTGATTGGCATATCAGATGATGGGAGGATTACCTAGGCTGACAACACGATGGGCTCACCTTGCTGCAGGAATGCAGATGCAGTGTCTGTCCAGGGCGGGATGGCTTATTCATGGGGACTTCAGTGAATGGTGGGGTTTTGGGGGGGGGGGAAAGGGAGGAGGAAGGAATTTACCTTCAAGGACAAATCAGTAGTTGTTTTTTTCTTCTTCTTCTTCTTTGAAAAAGGAAAAGCAGGTGAATTATACCCATACCAGGTAATATGGCAATTTGCCGAGCATTCGATTACAGAATAAAAGAGAGAGGGAAAATGTTAGGAAATAATGGAATGGAATAGATGAAATTGTTCTCTCCAAATCTCTACCTATGTATGTAGCGCCTCTAGAAAATGCAATTGGGACAGAGAGGACGGAATTAGGCAATTGTTTTCCTGCTTTTGTTTCAGCAGACTCACTCACTCCTCGGGCTGAGCTGTAGTGCACGAAAGGACAAACATTTGTGCATTGTTGTTATTTATTACCGACTGTCCCGATAATGATATTTTAGAGTACGGTTTCTCCTACTCACATCTGGAGGCGGGTTGTGTTATAAAAACAGCAACATAGATCAGCAGTGATTAAACGGCAGGAGATACTGCAGAAAGCAAGGTTTTTGCTACGTGCAAAAGTCACACACCGTCCAGAGCCTCAGTCTGCACTGAAGAAACAAACTCAACACCCTCAGAACCTACGGACAAGAGGCTTGGAGTCCTGCTGATTTCAGGAATGTTCTAGGTGTCCCAGCACCCAGCAGAAGAATGGGATGTGGAAAAAATTATGTAAACTCAGATTGCCAGAGATCTTGTTTGAACAAATCATGGCTCCACAAATCCCCCAAAACTGCAGTCTGGTATGAAAAGCCCAATTAGAATTTTAAAACAAGGCAGTCTCTGGTCTTTACAAAGCTGCGCTTTGGAGATGTGGAGTGGAATTCCCAGAAGAAGGCTGTAGAATCAGAATCACTCTTGGCTCTGCTAGAGTGAACTTTTTGTGGACATCTGGGTAGCTTTCTTTTCCTTTTTTCCTTTTTTTTTTTTTTTTTTTTTTTGAGACAGAGTCTCACTCTTTTGCCAAGGCTAGAGTGTCATGGCATCAGCCTAGCTCATGGCAACCTCAAACTCCTGGGCTCAAACAATCCTCCTGCCTCAGCCTCCCAAGTAGCTGGGACTACAGGCATGTACCACCATGTCCAGCTAAGTTTTTTTTCTATTTTTAGTTGCCCAGTTAATTTTTTTCTATTGTTTTTTTGTTTTTTTTTTTAGTAGAAACAGGATCTCAGTTCTGCTCAGGCTGGTCTTGAACTCTTGAGCTAAAGAAATCTTTTCACCTTGGCCTCCCAGAGTGCCAGGATTACAGGCATGAGCCACCACGCCCAGCCTAAGAGTTAATTATATACTTAAAGCACATATACTTTGTGAAATATACGTATTAGAATAGTCCTGTCTGAGGCTTGCTGGTCAGGACTGTAATGATAGCTATAGAAAATTAGAAGCTTTGAATACTGATCAATTCCAATATTTCAATTTTTAATGGTTTTTGTTGTCTGTGTCCTAAGAGATGTTTGCCTACCATGAGGTCAATGAGATTTTCTCTGAGGTCTCCTAGAAGTTTTGTAGTTTTATCATATATGTTTAGGTTGATGATTCATTTCCAGGTACATTTAGAATGTGGGGTGTGAGTTAAGGGGTGAAATGTAAGTGTTTATCCGGGTGTCTCAGTGCATCTCTATAAAATTTAATACAATGTCAATTTTCTTCTCCATTGGATAATCTTGGTAACTGTTGACAATCAATTGGTCCAATATGTGTGGTTGTCTTTCTGACTGTATTTTGTTCGTGTCTTCTATACGTCTCTCTTTATGCCAATATTACACAGTTTTATTTACCGATGCTTTGGAGAAAGACTTGAAATCAGTTAATTGGTCGTTTGCATTTCCATATAAATCTTAGAATCAACTTGTTAATTTCTACAGAAAATGTTGGCTGGAATTATGTTGAATCAATAGGTCCATTTGGAGAGAAATGATGTCTTAACAATATTGATTCTTCAATCCCACCGGTATGTAACTCCATTTACCTAATTATTTTCTAATGTCTTTCCGCAATGTTTTGTAGTTTTGTGTGTACAGGTTTTGCACATATTTTGTTAAACATGTCTTTAAGTATTTCATTTTTGATGTGTTTGTAAATGCTTCTAAAGTTGAATTTCCAATAATGTTTGGCCTGCATCAAAAGCATGTGGTTGATTTCATGTATTTGCATTGTTTCCAGTTCTTTGCTTCATGATCTTCCTATTTCCAATACCCTTTTTCTTGTAGATTCCTTAAGATTTGCTACAAGCACAATAATGATATCTTCAAATAAAGACAGTTTCACTATTCCCTTGACAATACATACGCTTTTTCTTTTTCTTCTTTTTTTTCCTTTTTATTTCACTGGCTTGGATACCCAGTACAATGTTAATAAAAAGTAGACCTTAGAGTCTTTTACCATTAATTATGAAGGGAGCTGAAATTAAATTAAATTTTATTATTTATTATCTTATTATTATTTCTATTTTGTATGTATTACCTGGTTTGATTTTTAGTTTAATTTAATTTTATATTATCATTTAAAGCTTCAAGTTTCCCTGTAAGCACTAAGCTTTGGCTGCAAACTACCATTTTTATGTTGTGTTTGAATTATCACTTGGTCAAAATATTTTCCCTTTTCCCTTGTGATGTTTTCCTTCTTCCTATGGACTATTTAGATGTGTGGTTTAAATTCCACACGGGGGTTTACTAGTTATCTGTGTGTGTTTCAATTTTAACTCCACTTCAATCAGTTTAAATTTATTGAGACTTCTTTCCCATCCTGGCACGTGGCGGCGAATCTTGGCAAATGCTTTTATGGTCACTTGAAAAGAATATGTTCTATCATTATCGAGCATTACTATTCTATAAATGTCAAGTCTGTTGATAGTGTTGTTCAAATATGCTATACTCTTGTCGATTTTCTGTCTTCTTGTTCTAGCAATTACTGAGTGAGGAGTGTTGAAATCTCTAAATACAATTGTGGCTTTGTCTGTTTCTCCTTGCAACCGCAGTTTTTTTAAAAAAATTTGTGTGCTCTGAAAATTCTTTTATTAGGGACATACACATAATGGATCGACTCTTGTGTTTTTTTTCTGGAAATGTCCCTTTTGATTTGGGGCTTAAAAAATAAAACAATATTTTTTCTCACTGTATTAAACATTAACGCTTGCATTATATGTGCTTTTCTATTGTTTTCTTTGAACCCCTTCTGAGACTTTATGCTTAAACTGCATTTCTTGTAGAAAGAATGTATTTATGTCTCCTTTTTGTCCCGTCTGACAACATGTGTTTTCATTGCAATGTTTAGATTATTTGCAGTCATAAAATCATCAATATGCTTGGGCGGAATCCTATTATCTTGATATATGTTTTTTATTCATCTCATTTGTTCTCCTTTATCCCCCTTTCCTGCCTTTTTTGGGATTATTTGGGTATTTCAAGTTTGCCATCCTATCTCCCTACTGTCTTAGAGGTCATACATTGTGTTTTATTTATTTTCAGTGATTCTTCTTGGGCTGCACAATGCAATTTGGTGGGCACTGGCCACATATCACTTTGAGCACTTGAAATGTGGCTAACATAACCAAGAAATTTGATTTTAATTATTTTAAATTTGAATTTTAAAAAACCGAAAGCAGTGTAAAATAGCTGTCTGTTATGCTCGACTTTCTTGTTTTCTTAGAACTACGTTTTAGTAATTGTTGGTTTGCACAGGATATTATTGTTGCATTGCCCTATTTGTGTTGGATGGGTGTATAGCTTTTAGCATTACACATACACTCATCACAAATGGAGTCAGTATCAACAGACTGATTCTGGCTGAATTTTTTTTTTTTTTATGGGCTGATGTAACATTGTAATTTCTTTATTTATGTGTCCTTTTTTCGTAGTCAGCAAAAATTGTGGTGATACCCATGTAAATGGTGATGAGTAATTATACTGAAACAGTTATTATTATTTTACTTGTAACAGAATTAAATTAGCTCTGTCATTAAAAAAATAAGTATCAACATATTTTAAAATATAAAATGAAAGTGCAGAATTGAGTGGAAATGCTGACACTAGAATGAAGACCGGAATCCTACAGAGCAAAGAGATCAGGAAAAGGTACAGTGCGCATTTCATGAAGGTCACTTGAAATTTTCTGTAACAGGGGAAAAGAAGAAAGTTATTTGTTTGATGTAAAAAAAAATTACTATGGAGTACTACTCAGCCACAAGAAACAATGGTGATCTAACACCTCTTGTATTATCCTGGATGGAGCCAGAGCCCATTCTACTAAGTGAAGTATCACAAGAATGGAAAAACAAGCACCACATGGACTCACCATCAAACTGGTATTAACTGATCAACACTTAAGTGCACATATAGTAGTAACATTCATCGGGTGTCGGGCAGGTGTGCGGGGTTAGGAGGGGACGGGTAAATTCACACCTAATGGGTGCGGTGCGCACCGTCTGGGGGATGGACACGCTTGAAGCTCTGACTTAGGTGGGGCAAAGGCAATTTATGTCACCTAAACATTTGCACCCCCGTAATAGTCTGAAATTTATAAATAAATAAATATAAATAAATAAAGTTGAGCTCATAAAAATAGGGAGTAGAATGGTGGTTACCAGAAACTAGTGATTGGGGAGTTGGTGTAACATTGGCCAAAGGACAAAGTTCTGGTTAGACAGGAGAAATACGTTCAGGAGATACATTGCGCAGTATGGCAACTGTAGTTACTAACAACGTAACGTACATTTCAAAATTGCTCACACAATAGATTTTAAATGTTCTCACCACAGACAGACAATAAGTGTAACAAGCAATGTGTGTGTTAATTGGGTTTATTTAATCATTCCACATTGTACGCATATATCAAAGCATCCCATTGCACTCTGCGAATGCATACAATTATTGCTTGTCCATTAAACATAAATTCAAATAATACAAATAAACAAAACAGCTCTGAACTGTAGCTGGAGGTTTGAGAGCAATTATCAGCATCTCTTTTCTTCGTGTAGTTCTTTCTACGTTTCTTTTAGAAATTGTCATCATCTTGGGAGAAGAGACCTGGATTTGCCAATTTCCCCTGAAAGTACGTGGACTTGAGAAAGACGAGGAGGAAATGTTACCTCTTATTTCCTGTCATGAAAATAGACTTGAAACAGAATCCTGTCATTTCTCACTCATCCTTCTAGAACAACTGATTACCCGGTGCGGGGATCAGACAAGATAACTACACGATTGTGTTTGATAAGCTGGGATATATCTCCTCACAGTGAAGCGTTTCTGTAACTATTCAGGAATTATGAATCCCGTTTCACCTGTATTCATTGCACTGTATGGAAATGCGTGTTCTTTGCAGATGGTCTCCAAACAAGCTTTGAATACTTCAAGACCAGGGTGTTCTCCTGTTAACTCTTAAAGTGAGCAGACCAGTTTTCCAAAAGTGTGTACTATGTCCAGTTTGATTGCAAATTATTATTATTAGCTTCTGGAAAGATATTTTGAGTGTTTTGGGGGGAAAATCATCTTGACATGCGCTTGCATTATTCTTACTTAGCACGTAAAGTGGGAAAAGGGAGTTCAGACGCTTGAATTATTCACTTCAAATCCTCCTATGGGATGAAGAGTACAGGGTATCTGGGATTCAAGTATTAGCACCCCTGACAATTTGGGCTTGGGTCATTCTCTGTTGTGGCATGGGACCGTCCCACACATTGTGGGATGCTGAGCAGCTTCCCTGGCATCTCCCTGTCACTCTTGACAACCTTGACAACCAAAAATGTCTCCATAAAATTGCTCAATGACCCAGTGGAAATAGCACTACTGGACTTAGGAAATGCAAATATATTGTGCCCAGTTTAATTTTGGATTTCAAGAAAAAATGAATAATTACTTAGCATAAGTATGCCCCTTGCAATATTTTGTTTGGCAACCCTCCCTGGTACGTAAAATCACCCCCCTGAGTGCGCTTCTCCCCTGTTTCTTTCTACATTTACAAATGTCTAAGGATCTTATGCCTTGGGGGGGGGGGTGACATGGGCACTAGGAGAATACTAAAAACACTTTCCTACAGGGTATATTTTTAGGCAGAATCCCCAGATTCAGAACAGCCTAGCTGAGGCGCCCACACTGTCCCAGTTTATTGTTAATTGCATATTTTCCACCTCACTTCATCCACCAAACTCCAACAGTGTTAAATAATGATGTTTGCGAAAATAATCCATTACTTGGGTAGGAGAGGCTCTATGGCAGAGTCTTCAGTCAGTGCCCCTTTGGAATTCCCCTTGCAGGGAAAGGACTGAAGTTCTAATTATACTTTACGGGGTTGATGAATCTCTTGTCTGTAGCAGTTTTTTCCCCCAGGTTATTTCTGCTGGAAAATCTTCGATTGGTAAAAATAAAGTGTACTCTTCTGTCCTGGGAATCTGGTGGTCTTTAGCTTCCAGCCTGCCGGCCTTAATCTAATTACCCAGTGTGAAGTGTCATTTGTTGGCGGTGAGACTAGACTGTGCTGGCAATAAGAAAGTCCTCCTGTTAACGACAGCCAGCTGACCCACGCAGTTAAAAGGTGCCATTTCACAGGTTGTTTCTGGCAAGTTTTAAAGCCAGATAAAAAACTCAAGTATTTTTTACTACTCAGAGATTAATGCATAAAATAGATGCATAAAAATGCGCAATGGGCTTATAAACTCCTAAGTACAAGGATCTGCATCCTCTTCGTTTGGGGTCTAGCTCCCCTTCCCCCAGACTTTGAAAATGGAATAAGTGTTCGTTGCTAACAGGAAATTAAAATAGAATGTCTCCATCTCAAACAGAAACTTATACCCTCTTAAACTACAGAATCATGTCATTCTTCTTAATAGCTTCAACTATACTTTCTCTCCTGTTTCCTTTCTACAAAAATAATCAACCTCATTTGTGGTGATGGTGATGATGGTGATGATGATGGCGATGATGGTGATGGTGATGGTGATGATGATGAGGATGATTGTGGTGATGATAGTAAAGATGATGGTGATGGTAATCATGGTGATGGTGATGATGATGATGGTGATGGTGATGATGATGATGGTGATGATGATGATGATGGTCATAGTGAAGATGATGGTACTGATGATGTTGATAATGGTGATGATGGTGGTAATAATGGTGATGATGATGGTGATGGTGATGATAGTGAAGGTGATGGTGATGGTGGTGATAGTGAAGATGATGATGATGATGGTGATGGTGATGATGATGATGGTGGTGATGATGATGATGGTGATGATGATGATGATGATAATGGTGATGGTGATGATGATGGTAGTGATGATGTTGATAATGGTGATGATGATGATAATGATAGCAACAAAGGTAATGATTATTGTGATGATGATGATAGTGATGACGTCATTTCAGCCCCCACTTATTTATTCAAAGATTTAAAAAGCTTTTAGTAAGTATTCTGTACTATGCTTGTGAGTGGCTTAAACCATCCCTGTCCGGAAGTCCAACAGTGTCATTCAGGGGACAAGATATCCCATCCACAAAAAAGTTAAGCAACACTTTGAGGAACAAATAATTGTGAAGCAGTCTTGTGGCTGTCAAGGGTGAAGGGCCATAAGTTTTCTGTAACGTGGCTCTACTGTAGGTATCTGTGCTAACCCACGTCATGTTCTGTTCCTAACATTTTGTTCGTCCCCTGCAGTACATTCTTTTATGTGGCCTTCTCATCGCTGATTGGAAGCCACTCTCCTCTGCCTATCTGCAATGACTTTGCCCCTTCCTCACCTGTATTTAAATCCTGTCTGCCTTTCAAATGTCTCTTTGACATCTGCCTCCTCTGATTTCTCCAACCCACATTGATCTCCCTTCCCTTGCAACACACTGCTATTGGGGTCTAGACGCTGATAAAATCACAATCTAATTTGCCGTGCTTCTTAGCAATTCCATGGACGTAGGCATTGCTTTATCCGTCTAATGTAATTCGCACAAATGGGCGACTGGGTTGGTCGAGCAGAAAGTCAGAAAGAGTCAGATCTACGCAATTGTATTTGTGACTTTTAATCAATGGACCTCAATAATTTTTTAAAGACAATATTCAGCCTCAGAAAGAAATCTGAGGTATAATATAGTAGAGATGAATGAAAAGCAATAATGAAGCAATGACGTCCTCCCCAAATCTCCACACTGATTTACAACTTACTGATTAATTTCAATATTCTGACAGGATCAAGCCTGTTTTTCTTAAGGTTTACTTTCCCTATACTATATAAAAATGGATATTTTTTTCAGGTCTTCAAAAAAATTCCAATTGTGCTTAAAATTTCCAATAACAATTCTTGTAGTAGCATACCGATATTTAAAAAGTTTTGATTATCCTATTAAGAAATATAAAGAAAGGGGCAAGAAATAGCACTAAATAATCAATTTTTATCTCTCGTTGTTGACTGGGACACATTTATTTTCATTTTTATTTAGTCAAAAAATGAAAATTTGTTAATCTCTGTCTGGTTTTTTTTTCCTCCTTTTTTTTTTCTTGTATGGTTCACAGCACGTAAGTACCTGAAAAGCAAGTGAAAATCAAGGTGCCTTCTGACACCAAGGTTTTGCAGAAGAGAGTGAAATTGCCCCATCTGGCATGTGGAGAAGATATTTTTTGCATCTGGGAGGGAAGCATGAAAGTACACAACAAAGGAGAAGAAAATTGGATAAGAGAAGAACTTAAAGAAGGTCCACATCAGGGATTATTGAGTGTGTGTGTGTGTGTGTGTGTGTGACTTTTTCTTTATTCATTCATCTGTTGATGGGCACACAGGTTGATTCCATGTCTTGGCTGCTGTGAACAGGGTTGCAATAAACACCAGAGTACAGATAGATATCTCTTCAACGTACTGATTTCATTTGGTTTGTCTCAAGATGTGGGTCAAGAGTTTGCAAGCTAGAACTTCTGACTCTAATGGGTTGGTTCTGTGTCATGTGAAAAACAAAATCTGAGAAGATGAGGCTGATGACCAGAAAAAGGTGTGTGGTGGAATATTCCCTGGAGAATTCTACATCCCCGATGGCTTGCAATGGTCCGCTCTCATGTTCTGCAACACGAAACAGACACTTCTTCTGATCTGGCAACTTTCAGTTGAAATTCTATTATCATTCAACCAAGCAATACTTGGTTGTATTGATGTAATGATATGGAAAGAGAAAACATTTATTTGGTATGATTTTGGGGAGGGGTATAATGAAAATAATTTTTAAAATAAAAAGAATAGTATTTAAAAAAAATAAAACACTTGTTTGCATTGTATCGAGTTTTGTAATAATGAAAGAAAGAAGAATAGTTCTTTCTGGGTAAATCCACTGGGAAAAAATACTAATATGTGCTAAAAACAAGATACTATGCCGTCAAAGGGGGTTTTATCACTCGTTTTTGTTCTGTGAAGTCTGAAAAATTGGTATTTTCCCACTTTGAATACATCCAAAAAGGTATCTGGTTCAAATAGGCTTTGTCATAAATATTATCACACAGTGTTTTTGTAAAGTAAGAGAGGATGCAACTTTAGTATTTAGTATAAGAAAATTTCCCTAGATTGTCCATTAATGTTTATAAGCTGTAAAGTGATATATGAACTTTTATCCTACATTAGTTCAAGTTATAATGTATGTTGAAAGCCACAAAATACATCAAATTTCTAAAGATTGCTTTCTAAATTTAAATATTCTTTCCAAATCAAAATGCTTTGTTGTAAGTATGTAAAGATGCATCTTTTTAAATTGCAAATTGTATTAAACTTAAATTGCATTGACAAATATTCAAACAGAAATTTCTTGTTCTCAAAATGGGTATGTACACATTTTTCATACACACAATATGTAGTTTAGTGTAATAAGAAGGAAAACTTAGATCTGTTTGTCTTGATAGATGATCTGACAATTTATTGAACGATAAGTAACTAAAACTTTTTTAAAAACCTAAGTAAGGGCTTTATTCTTAATATTAAAGTAGAACATGCATGGTAAACATCATACGAGACAAAACTCTAAGTGTCTGAAACCATGCTGCTACTATTAATAAATCCTGAATATGATGTTATTTGTATTGCAGAGAAACATAAATGCAGTAAGTATTAATACCTCCCATGCCTATGTGTTCTCAGGTTTGCTTTTAATACAAATCAATGTTAATACATCAAAATCAATCACGTGACCTCAGGTTAAGTTAGTAGTTGGGGACACCTTGACTCAACAGAGATTTAAATCGAAGTCCTTTTGAGTGATATCTGCAGCTGCAGTTGCGGGTTCTTTTATTTTGGAGGCTTTTGTAGAATTCACCAGGCTCTTGTAGCAGATGTGATGAAACTTTATGAAGCCTGGTCCAATTAACAGAATCGTTAAGATGTTACTCCTAAAACGGAGATGACTTATTGGCTCGTAAGTCGGCCCTGTGTAGGTAGCTCCTTGCTTTACAAATGGACAGAGACCCAGCTCTTAAAAGTTATTGGCCATTTGCAGGGATGATTTGTGGCAGGAGCTCAGAGACCTACTTGCCTTTTAGTCTGCCAATAACTACCTCTCCTCTTCATTCAAAGGAACCCTGATAACTTGGTTGTCCACCCCATCCGGGCACCTCCGTCTGTCCACAAACCTCGGACCTCCAGACACCTTGGAGCCAGTCACGGGTAACAAATTCCATTCCCAGCACCCTACCTGGAACAAAACGAAACAATAGCAATGCGACCAAAACAAGGACTCCCACGTAACATTTGAATCTCAGGCGAGCAATGAACACATTCTTTTTTCAAGTGCAAGTATATCCCAAATGTTTATTGCATGGGGCCTGGTTATGCTGAGAAGGGGGGAAATCTGTTGTGCATCTTAAATTCAAATGTAATAGAACATAAAACATTAACATTCAGACATGAGGCAATGGAAGATGCTGGTTTTAAGAGTGAATGAACCTGGACCATTTGGGGCCATTTGGTTGCAACTATTGATACAAAGTGTATTTGTATGATGTTAGGAGTTCATCTAAACTCAAGAGAAACAGTAACTCAGTGGAAGACACACAGACACACACACACACAGTATACCAGGATATTTTGGTTATTATTTTCTTCCCAAAGGAAGCCAAGCATCTCTCAAAAGTGGAGATTTACAATTCAACTGGAAACAAATATGTTCTTTGATAAAATCTTTAATTGGCATCCATGAAAACCAGCTTATTTTGGTGCACAAAAGTTGATTTGCAGGGATTATTCGGGTGTTCTGTTCTTTATGGACCTAGGCAGGTGCCTACAATCAAATTTAGGTCATGGAAAATATTTTTAATCTGTTATCTAAAATGGTTATGCTTCTTGTTGTTTTACCTTCATTACCTTTTTTTTTTTCTCTAGGAAAAGGGAAAGTGATGTCTTAGGTGTCTTAGTGATAGATTTGTCCCAGGTCACAATTTATTTGCAGTTGGAAAAACACATTTGAAGGTGCTCTAATTGGACCACACTGTTCAGATAGCTTCATGCTGGAATGATGTCTGTGTCCGAGTGGATTTGGGAAACAGAGAGCCTTTAAAACACCAGGTTTGAAGAATTTGATGACCTATTAAAATGTTGACATGTACTCTTAAATCAAAATTTATTATGAATTCATATTCCCTTAGTAAAAAAACCACAACAAGGAAGGAAACCTGGCTTGTATTTATAGGTCTGTAACAGTTGCTATATCCACTCAAATAATGCTGCAAGCCACCAGTCCACGCTCTCTGGAGGTCTCCTGCAGACTGGGGTCTTTAAATTCTCATCTTGGTGACACTATTAGAGAGTCTGATATAATCACAAGATGTAGCTCAGGGTGCGTTTTCCCACGTTGAAACCACGTTTTTCTCCCTAACTTGGTATCACAAATAAAGACATTTTCTGACCGTGCAACCTCGACCAGTGGTTGCAAACTGGGAACAATTTTGCTTACCGGGAGACACATAGAAATATCTTGGGGACATCTTTGGCTGTCACACTAGGATGTGGGGTGTTACTGGCATCTGATGGGTAGAGTCCGGGGATAGGATTCAACATTCTGCAGTGCAAAGGACGGCTCCACCACGGAGAATTATCTGGTCCCAAATGTCTGTATTGCCCAGGTTGAAATCCTGAGGTCTCAGCAGGGGTCCTCAAACTTTTTAAACAGGGGACCAGTTACTGTCCCTCAGACCGTTGGAGGGCCAGACTATAGTTAAAAAAAAAAAAACTATGAACAAATTCCTATGCACACTGCACATATCTTATTTTGAAGTAAAAAAACCAAAACGGACAAAAACACCTGGCGGGTTGGATAAATGTCCTTGGCGGGCCGCATGTGGCCCGCGGGCCGTAGTTTGAGGACGCCTGGTAGAGTATAGTCAGGGTGGATTTGTGGTACCTGGGTTCCTTCTCTTGTACCAGGGCCAGCTGTGTTCAATCACATATTTTGATGCAGTGTGGTTGCATTGCATTTCCAAACACATGGCTTTAAAAACTAAAGAGAAAAATGCAACAAAGTTGCCATCCTGCTTCAGTGGCTTTCCACAGATAATTGGTGGACAGTAATCGCCTGCTAGCGGCCAGGATTCACAGACGGATGTGACGTGGCCTCTGCCACTACCTCCCGCAGATCATAATGTATTGTCAGAGGCATACTGGGAAATAAATAAATTCAGCATGATGTGGAAATGTGCTGAGACACAATGGGAACAAGACGATGGTATGAATACCTACCGCTTTGTGTAAGAAAGTGAATTGTATGTAATAGGAATGATTTCACTCCCTAGAATAGACGACCACCATAAATGCAGATAAAGGTAACTCCCTAATACCATTATGTCAGGGGTTAGGGCTTCAACATAGGAATTTTGTGGAAGGCTACAAAATCAGTCCCTAACGCCTCACATTTGGTTACAAAGTTTCGGTTCCTTTCTTTTGTTTCCCCTCAAAGCTCTGTATGAGATATATTTGATACAGAAGTAGGAATAATGTTACAACTCAAACACAGAAACATTTGAATTTGAGGTCTCGAGTTGTGGAAGATATGCATATTAGCTTTTCTGTAAATTTTCATGAGTATTACCTAACATTCTCCTCTAATATCTCAATAAACTGAAAAAAGTGTTATGAATAGACTACCGAAAGTGGAAATAAACATTTTTTTTAAGCAATGAATCTGTTATTTTATTTTTGATCTGAAGCAAATCTTGTATTATTCGTAAAGCTCTATTTTGGATGGATGCATTCCTTAACTTGACTGTTTTTGCTGCCATTTGGTTCCTGTTGGTTTTTTATCACCCTGTTGGTTATGGACTGAATGTCGCTTTTGGAGTGGGAAGGTCAGTCCTGTGTCTTTTGAAAGCACATACTTTGTTTGGGTTCATAGACTCAAACAGCTGGAGGGGAATTTGGCTCAGCATAAACTATACCTTAAGTCTCACGTATGTCTGATTTAGATGATATTGAGATGTGACTCTGGACTTCTGAGTTTTGAGTTGATGCTGCAACCAGTTAAGACCTCAGGAACGACTGGGATAGAATGAATGTATTTCGTATGTGAGAAGCACGTGAGTCCGGCCGAGGGCCGATGTGGGATGCTATATACTGCATGATTGTGTCTACCCGATCTCCATAGAGACCGTTGATCTCATTAAGAAAAAAAAAAAATCCTTCAGGTATGGTAAAATGAACGCTTTCTCTATTTGCAACATTATAACTGCATCTATACATCTAAATCTAAATCTACACGTGTATATTGCCACATATATTTACAGATTTATATATTTTAAGTATATGTTATATAATGAATACATGTATTAATTTAATTAATATTTGTTATTATATAGCATACATTCACATTATATCCATTTTATGGATGCATATTTTGATCCATACATTCATATTTATATTGTGATGTTTGTATATATGTATGGGGTACATATGCGATATTTTGTTACATGCATAGAATGTAATGTTAAAGCCAAGGTATTTGGGGTGTCCATCACGTCCAGTATTTATCATATTTATCAACTCTATCTGTTGGGAACCTTCCATGTCCTCTCTCCTAGCTATTTTGGCATATAAAATACACTGTCGTTAATCATAGCCACCCTACACTGCTCTTGAACATTAGAACATATTCCTTCTATTTAACTGGTTCGTTGTGCCCGCGAACCAACCTCCCTCTCTACCCCCAACCTTTCCAGCCCGTGGTAACTACCATTCCGCTCTCTACCTCCAGAGACTAACGCTTTGAGCTCCCACCTGTGAGAACACCCCATATTTGTCTTCCTGTGCCTCGGGTAATTTAAAAAAAAATTTTTTTTTTATTCCTCAGACTCTTTTTGATATCCCCAGGATATCATTGAGATGCACAGGGGCCAGTCTGAAAACTCCTTTTACATATAGGCGTTCCTCAAAGCAGTATAAGGTTTTCCTTTCTCCTGTAAAAACCACTGTAGGCGGTTATTTGATGATGTAGCCCCAGTTGTCTTCTGAGTAAAGGAGCTGCCTTTTATTTTTGGTCTATATGCTGCTACATAGTTCGGCCACTGCAGGGAGCCCTCAGTTCTAAAAATTGGCCCAGTCGTGTTAGGTTTGAGTTTGTGGCCCGTGGTTCTACCAGAGAATGGTTACTGGTGCCGGGTTTACAGAATGAATGAACGAGCCGAAAACAGCAAGATTCATCGAAGCCTAGTATATTTGGAAGAAGGAACAGGTCTCTCCCCTGATTTGGGGAAGATCCTGGCTTGGAAAGGAGTCTGGTTTCTTCTTCTATTTTCTTAACAATCTGCTAAACTGGGATTAGATTATTCGTGAACTTTCAGGAAAGGGGTAGAAAGTTCCTGGAATTTCCATCCTTCCTTTTTTCTGGCTTTATAAGTTAGTTTCCGGGTTTGCTGTGGCATTTGTAAACTGTCATGGCGTGGGTGGGTGTGATTTTTTTTCCTCTGCTAGGAAGGGGTAGTTTATGATATAAGTACCAAAATCTTTATAAAATGTGTCATGTATTAGTCAACAAAGACATTCTGTGTTTCAAATTGATTACTTATATAAGCCGATTTCTTTGACAAAGTATAAGAAGAATAGAAGAAATGCAGACCCTATGAATTTATTCATTTTCAAACCTTGAAGTGAGCCTTACACTGGGAATCCAAAATTTTAAAACCAAACTATCTGGGTAAAATTATAAAATATCTCATGTTACAAAACTACAGGGTAAATAAAGCTGAAGAGACAGCCTGTAGCTTAAACACCTTTCATAATAAACAAATATTAATACATATAAATTATACTCCACTTGTTTGAAAGAAAAAACAACATAATTAAAGAGACAAGAAGGAAATAATTTGCAGAGATTATGACTTTCTCTTTAGTTGAGGGGCTGGTTCTTTTGGCAAATAAAAGATAGGTACATAACAAATCCTTCCCCTGAGACAACAAAGAAAAATGTCACTTCCAACTCCAAAATTTTATTTTTCTTACTTGAAGTGCTGAACTAGAATTTTGTTAAACTATGTCTTTGGTTTTTATATGTGTTATTCTAATACTTCCTTCATTACTATGCTTGTAAAATAAAATTTAAAGATCAAAAATAATTTATAAAAGAGAAAAAGGAAGCCGACAGAAGAATTGTAAATTTGGCACACTTTTTGACTCCAAAACTTAATGCAATAAGGTAGAAACATACTTTTGTCCTAAAAAGTAAATAAATGTAAGTATACTGACTGCTTAACTAATTAACCAGTTTCTCCTAGAAGAGTGTGCCGTAGAATCCAGGTTTGGAAATTCTGTGTTCGAGCAACACTTCTCAACCAAGATCTGTGTATCCAAGTCTCTCGGGGATTTGATCCATCACAGATTCCAACTCTCTGCGTCTGACGTGGCGTCTTGGATTTTGTGTTTCTAACAAGCTCCCAGCTGATACGGATGCAGCCCTCTTCCGGACCCCCTTTGGAGCAGAAAGCAGTCAGACCATAAATTTAGGAGGCAGGGCATGTGGAGCAATGAGGCTTGCACCGTTCAGTCTGGTCCGCGTGATAATGAGCTTTGATTATCTCCTCCGGGTGATGGGAAGATACGCAGGAGTTTAAAGGAGTTCAACGATCATGCGTGTTTTCAGGGGTGCTTTGGAATGGAGTGTGGATTTGAAGTCATTAACCTGTGGGCAGATACCCACATATACAACTTTGTAACACGCTTGCCGGGAGAAGAAGAGGGCTCCAACAAAGGCAGTGGACAGAGGTGAGATGTTCGGGAAATATGTGCAAGTTATAATCCTCGGAATGTGGTCTTTGACAGGTGGGGGGGGGAGGTGACTGAAGTCGGGGAGAGAGGCTTAAGGGAAAAGGAAGAATGTGAGGTGTGAGATCGGAACTCCTGGGGACACGGCTAAGGGGTAGACACACAAGAGGCACACATCTGATAAGTGAAACAAAAACTGTGCATGCTGTTACGGCCCACGAAATAATGTAAAGTCAGAGAGTGAATGGATTTGAGGGCATAGAAAACGCCAGCAAGTAGGGCTGGAAAAATGGAGGATAAACATACCCCGGGGCAAAGGAGAGACGTTCAAGGGAAACAGACGGGCACAATGCCATCACGGGAGAGTTCGGTAGAGCTGCTCAATCTCTGGCTCCACCTGGGACTGTGAAATGTCATCGGCATTTTTGCAAGATGCTCATTGTGATTCGCCCTTCGAAAGGCTGATAACCTGAGAAAGAATAAAATGGTATTTCTGAGCCACCGCTAGAGTGATTAAATGAGAAACTCGAAGAGAAAGATGAAGTTCTCTTACCAGGTGTATTGGACGGGAGAGATAGTTGAACAACATGAGCTTGAACTGTGCAAGTCCACTCATACTTGGTTTTTATTTTCTGCCTCTGCCACGCCTCAGACAGCAAGACCCACCCTTCCTCTTCCTCCTCCTCTTCCTCTTCCTCAGCCTACTCCATGTGAATATGATGAAGATGAAGACTTTTATGATGATCCACTTTCACTTAACGAATAGTCGGTATATTTTCTCTTCTTTATGATTTACTTAATAATACTTTTTCCTCTAGCTTACTTTATTGTAAGAATACAGTATACCTAATACATATAACACACAAAATATGCATTAAGTGATTGTTTATAGTATCGGTAAGGCTTCCAGTTCACAGGAGGCTATCAGTAGTTAAGTTTTGGGGGAGTCAAAAGTGATACTCAAAATTTTTGACTGCGCAGAGGGTCTGTGCCTCTCACTCTCATGTTTTTCAAGAGTCAACTTGTACTTAGAGTTGGGAAGAGACTGGAGGTGTCAATCGGAGCCTAAGAGAGGAAAGTCAAAGATCTTGAAGGTGATGGTCTTTCATACAATCACAAGATTCATGGTAGTGCTGAGAAGAGACGGAATTAAAATTACTAGAGGCAAGCAGGACCATACATCTGTGAGGTTGGTTTGTTAGAAGGAACGTCTTCGTGGGCGCAGAATGCCATGAGATCTTAGCAGCAGATTACCCGGAGATGACTGTAGGTTTGACAAACAAAATCTAATGAGAAAAGCAAAGGTACATTATGAATGCACTGAGGTTGAATGTCTAAGTATGTGCACAAACATACACCCTTAAGAGTTGGAGAATACATCTTGTAAGTTAAAATGCAAGGAGAGGTAGGTGTCTCTCTGCAGCAGGTTTCTGGCTACCTGTCCTAGGGGAAAATCACTATTTATTCCCAGGGAAGGGGCTGCTCCCCACTCAGCAGGCAGCGTGCAAGAGTGAAGGTATTAGCAATTAAGGTCAACGCAACCGAGAAAAGGGTGGAATCTATTGGAAAGGGCGTGTGGGAGATCCAAGCTTCAATTATGAACATTGAAATTGTTTGTTTAATAGAAAAATAAGGGAATCTGTGTATTGCTGCAGTGTTTAAAGTGCCTGAAGTGACAACCCTGAGCCTCGTGTGGGCAATTCTTGGAAGAAGGTGGATATCGCTATGAGGGAAAGTGTGAAGAGGTGGGTGTTTCGTGAGGAGATGAGTGGAGCTATCAGTGTTGTATCTTAAGAGGTTTCTCACTGTGCTGTTGAGGATCATAAGGCAGGGGACGTGGGTTGAGGGCACAAAGTCTTAAAGTTTTGGATTTAATATAAATATCTGATTGTATCTACTCACAAAACATCTGTTTCTCCATTGATAAGAGTTGTATTCATACCCCTTGGCAAGAGACACCAACTCCCATAATCTTCCTTTCTATTTTTAATCCTGGATCTACCTCTCCTATTTGGTGTCCTGAAGAACTCATCCTTCATGGGGGAAGTATCTCATGTCATGCAGTCCACCCTGTCGTATTCATCTCCTTGGAGGTTCCTATGCTCCAGAAAAATGGGTCCCTCTCTTCTAGGTGGTCTTGTGAACCTGGGCAGGAATAAATCATAGTGCTTTCTAGAATGTATGGTAAGTCTTACTCTCACTCAGAAGAACCTGATTTTGTGGAGAGCAAAAAGTATCTTGGTTTTGTTAAATCCACACACAAGTTAGAGGACCCTCTTTTCCATGGGTGCTATCAATGTTTGGGATATTGGAGAGACTTGATTGTGTCAAACAAAAGAGTAGAGATAGGATATAATGGTATCCAGTCCCTTGTGTTATTATCTATTTATTGCTGGTATCCACTGAACTGTTCTTATTTGCATCTGGTTTTAAGGATTGGTCCTCACTGACTTGACCTTGAAGCTGCATTGACCTTCATTCTCAGACACAAGACTTCTTTCCATGGTTCTCATGCTGTGACATCTATGGGAATGTGGGATTTTCCTGTGCCAAGATGTTCCACAAACAAACTTCTTGAGATTGCTCAGATACAATAGCCCATGGTTTTTGACCACATTGGCTCTGCCTGATATTTTTCTGATCCCAGAAATCCATCTGGGGATTTGGTCATGTCCATGACCTCAGGCAAGATTGGACAATAGATGTCCTTGACTTCTTTGCAGGGACCACAGTATCATCTCTTTTATGTCAGTTCTCCTCCCCTCCTTGGAGGTGCTGGTGATACATGAGCAAAACTGCACACCCTTTCCTTGAAGAAATGAAGATGAAATATCTGAAGGACATGAGAGATTGCAGTAATGCAAAAATCTAAACAACAGGCCAGGCGCGGTGGTTCACGCCTGTTAATCCTACCACTCTGGGAGGCTGAGGCGGGAGAATCGCTCGAGGTCAGGAGTTCAAGACCAGCCTGAGCAAAAGCGAGACCCCGTCTCTACTAAAAATAGAAAGAAATTAGCTGGACAACTAAAAATATATAGAAAAAATTAGCCGGGCATGGTGGCACATGCCTGTAGTCCCAGCCACTCGGGAGGCTGAAGCAGAAAGATTGCTTGAGCCCAGGAGTTTGAGGTTGCTGTGAGTTATGCTGACGCCATGGCACTCTAGCCTGGGCAACAGAAGAGAGACTCTGTCTCAAAAAAAAAAAAAAAATCTAAAAAACGAATCTTAGGATTTCTTGAATAGATTCTGACCACATTTGTATTCTGAGAGATAAGTTTGGAGCCTACAAATAGTTCTTGAGTGTATCAGTTAATTGGAGACAGTGCAATTTTTTTTTTTTTTTTTTTTTAAGGGCGGGAAAGCTTGAGAGGAGAACTGAGTAGCTGAGTGACCATAGTAGAGGGACTTACTGGGGCATTTGTATCATGGCCATTTCCTAATTGCTGCAGGTACCTTGGGAGACACAGACCATGGTCTCAAGAGAAAGGGAGTGGGAGATTGTGCATGGTCTTCAGAATGTTCCAGCAAGTGTTACAGCTAGTGTCACAGCGATTGACTGGGGAAAGAACGGAGCGGCACATGGAGAGTCGGAGAACAGCCTTTATTCCACCAGCAGGCTCAGCATGCCACCAACTTCTGAGCCCCGCTTCCTTGTTCTCCTCCAGTTTTTATACCCTTGGTAGGATTCAAAAAGTGCCCAATCAGCAATAAGCTTTAACATCCAATCAGCAACAAGCTATAACTTCCAATCAGGAACAAGCTTTAACGTCCAATCAGGATCGCACAAGCAGCCCGGCTGTGGAGGGGCCTGGAGCACTGCGGTGGGACCCAGAGCGGGAGCGGCAGGGAGGCACCGATCGGCTGCGTCTGCTTTCCCTGTCAATTGTACCTAAGAAATATTTGCCTATCCCAAAGTCACAAGTATTTTCTTTTATGTTTTCTTCTAGATGTTTAATAGTTTTAGCTCTTATTTTTGAGTCTGCTCCATTTCAACTTAATTATTGTTTGTAGTGTAAGGTAAGGTAAGAATTGTGTTCATTTTTCCCATATAGGTAGTCAAGGTATTCCAGCACCATTTGTTGAAAAGACTATCTTTTCCTCCATTGAATTGCCTTGGCACCTCTGTCAAAAATTAATTGATCATGAAAATGTGGGTTTCACTTTCTGTACTCAATATTCTCTTTCATTGATCTGTATATGTTTATCTTTCTACCAAAATCAAACTGTCTTAACTATTATAGCTTTATAATAAATCTTACAGTCAGTAAATCTTTCAACTTCTTTCACTTTTAAATTTGGATTTGGCAATTCCAGATCATTTACATTTTCATATACATTTTAGAAACCTTTGTCAATATCTCCAAAAAATTCATTGAGGGTTCTCCAGAGAAACAGAAACAATAGGATATATGTAGATATATAAAAGGAAATTTATTATAAGAATTAGTTCAAACAATTCTGAGGGCTAAGAAGTCCCATGACAGGCTGTCTGAAAGCTGGGGAAGCAGAATGTTGTAATTCAATGCGGGGCTGAAGGCCTGAGAACCCAGAGGACAAGGGAGTGTGGAGGGTGAAAGCCTGGTGTAAATCTCGAGTCCAGAGGCCTGAGAATCAGCTACTCCAATCTCCAAGGCAGGAAGAACTCAAAAAGAGAGAGAGAAAATTTGTCCTTCTTCTGTTTTTATAGGTGGATCCTCAGTGGCTTGGATGATGCCCACCGACTTTGGTGAGGGTAGAACTTCACTTTACTCAGTTGACAGATTCAAATGTTAATCTCTTCCAGAAACACCCTCGCAGACATACCCAAAATATTGTTTTGCCAGCTACATGGGCATCTCTTAACCCAGTCAAGTTAACAGATAAAATTAACCATCACAAGTGTTAATTGAGATTGTGTTGAATTTGTAGATCAGTTTAGGAGAATTTGACATTAAACATTATTGAATCTTCTAATCATTGAACATGGCATATCTTTTTATTTATTTTGTTTTATTTAATTTTGTTTAGCAATGCTTTGTAATTTTCAGTGTAAAAGGCTTACATGTCATCTTAAATTTACTATAAAGTATTTTATGTTTTTCCATACTATTGTAAATAAATAGGTTTTAAAAATTTTAATTTCCCCTTTTTTTTGCTGCTTATATATAAAAACTTTGATTTCTGCATATTAACCTCATAACCTATAGCCTTGCTAAATTCACTTATCAGTCCTGGATATTAACTTTGTATTCTATAACCTTACTAAGGTTATTAGTCCTCACTGTTAGTCCTGGTAATTGTTTCATATATTCATTTGGATTTTATATATAAACAATCATGCCATCTACAAATAGTTTCACTTTTGTCCTCTGATCTTATGACTTATTGGTTTATTACAATAATTAGAAACTCTAGCACAATGTTAAATATGTATTATGGCTATCAGTATCTTTGTCCTGTTACCAATTTTAGGAGATAAGAGTTCAGAAATTCTACATAAAATATGATATTAGTTATAGTTTTTTTGATAAATTCTCATTATCAGATTGAGAAAATTTTCTAAGAGTCCTAGTTTGCTAAGAGTATTTATCATGAATGGATGTTGCATTTTGACAAATGCTTTTTCTGCATTTATTAAAATGATCATTTTTTTAAACAGGTATTCTGTTACCATGCTGGATTAAATTAACTGAATTTTGCTTGTTAAATCATCCTTGTATTTCTGAAGTAAATCTTACCAAGTTACAATGTGTTATTCCTTTATGTATTGTGGAAATTGTAAGTATTTATTTGCTAATATTTTACGGGTTTGTGTGTGTCCTGGTCTGTGATTATTATTATTATTATTTTGTAATGTCTTTGTCAGGTTTTGGTGTTAGGGTTCTGCTGTTCTCATAAAATAAGCTGTGACAAATTTCTTACTCTTCTATTTTCTGTATTTTATGTAAGATGAGCATGAATTTTCCTTGACTATTTCATAGAATTTTTAAGTGAAATCATATGGGCTTGGAGATTTCTTGGTTGGAAGACTTTTTATAATACGTTCAATTTAGTGAATCAATAGAGAGCTATTCAGATTTTCTGTTTCATCTTGTATTGATTTTGTAAGTTGGATTTTTTAAGAAATTAATTCTTGTTTTTTCTAAGTTGTCAAATTTGTTGGCACAATTTGTTTATAATAGTCTATTCATTAAAACAAAACCTTCAGTTTCTGCAATGATATTCCTTCTTTCATTCTAGCTAGCAGTTTATCAATTTTGTAGACTTTTTTCCCCAAAAACAAGCTTTTGGCTTTGATAAATGTTCCTATTTCTGTTTGCTTCCTATTTCATTGATTAAAAAAATACCAGACTTTTTTTTTTAAGAGCAGTTTTAGGTACACAGCAAAATCGAACAGAAGGTATAGAAATTTCCTATATACCCCTTGCCCACACACATATAGTCTGTCCTCCCCTGATTATCAATATCCCCCATGGAATGGTGCATTTGTTGCAATTGATGGACCTACATTGACACTTCATTATCACCCAAAAGTCCATAGTTTATATTAGTTCATTCATGGATTTGGACAAATATATAGTGACATGTATCCTCTATTATAGTATCATATGTCATAGTTTTACTGCCTTAAAAATTCTCTGTGCTCCACCTACTCATCCCTTCCTCCACCTTAACTCTTGGAAACCACTGGTATTTTTACTGTTTTCATAGTTTTGCCTTTTCCAGACTGTTATACACTTGAAATCATACAATATGTAGCTTATTAAGATTGACACTTACTAATGTGCATTTAAGTTTCATTTAAGTTTTTCATGACTCGATAGCTCATTTCTTTTTAGGTCTGCATAATATCCTATTGTTTTCATGTATCACAGGTTTTTTTTTTAATCCATTTGCCTGCTGATGGGCATCTTGGTTTTCCAAGTTTTAACTATTATAAATAAAGCTACTATAAATATCCGTGTGTAAACTTTTGTGTAGATATAAGTTTTCAGCTCCTTCTGGGAAATAACGGTAACTGATTGCTTTATCATATAGCAAGAGTATAATTTTGTAAGAAAGTACCAAACTTTCTTCCAAAGTGGTTGTGCAATTTTCCATTCCTACCAGCAATGAACAGTGCTCTTTTTTCTCCACATCCTCACCAGTATTAGGTGATGTCAATGTTCTGGATTTTGGCCATTCTGATAGGTGCGTAGTGGTAGCTCAGTATTGTTTTACTTTGCATTTCCCTGATGACATGTGTTGTAGAACATTTTTCATATGTTTATTTTCCATCTGTATATATATTTTAGTGAGGTGTCTATTAAGGTCCTTGGCTCATTTTTTAAATTGAGTTGTTTCTTATTAATGAATCTTAAAAGCTTTTTTTATATTTTGGATAGCAGTCCTTTATCGGATGTGTTTTTTGCAAATATTTTTTCTCAGTCCGTGGTTTATCTTTTCATGCTCTTGACAGTGTCTTTTGAAGAGTAGAGATTTTTAATTTTAATAAAGTTTAGCTTATTAAAATTCTTTCTTTCCTAAATAGTGCCTTTTATGTAATATCTAAAAAGTCATTGCCAAACCCAAGGTGGTACAGATTCTCTGCTGTGTTATCTTCTAGGGGTTTTACAATTTTGTGTTTTATGTTTAGGTCCAATATCCAATTGAGTTAAGTTTTGTGAAGGGTGTAAGCAGGCGTCCTCAAACTACGGCCCGCGGGCCACATGCAGGTGTTTTTGCCTGTTTGTTTTTTTTACTTCAAAATAAGATATGTGCAGTGTGCATAGGAATTTGTTCATAGTATTTTTTAAACTATAGTCTGGCCCTCCAATGGTCTGAGGGACAGTGAACTGGCCCCCATGTTTAAAAAGTTTGAGGACCCCTGGACTAAGGTCTATATCTAGAGACCTTTTGTTTTTGTTTTTGATTACACAGGTCCAATAGTTCCAGTCAATTCATTGAAAAGACTATCTTTTCTCCATTATTTTGTCTTTGCTCCATTGTCAAAGATTCAAAGTTGAATATATTTATTTGGGTCTATTTCTGGGCTCTCTATTCTGTTCCATTAACCTATTTGTATTTTCTTTTGTCAATACCACACTCTCTTGATTACTAGAGCTTTATGGTAAGTCTTGAATTCAGGTAGTATCAGTCCTCCAACTTGTTTTTCTCTCTCAAAACTATCTTAGCAATTCGTGGTCTTTGACTTTTCCATATAAACTTTAGAGTTTGTTGATATACACAAAACAACATGCTGGTATTTTATTATAATTGGAATTGCACCGAATCTATAGCTCAAGTTGGAAAGAATTGGCATCTTAACAGTGTTGAGTCTTTCTAGCCATAAGCATAAAATATCTTTCCACTGAATTATTCTTCTTGGGTTTCTTTCATCAGAGCTTTTTGATTTTCTCTATCTATCTATCTTTTACATATTTTGTTAGATTTATATCTAAGTATTTCATTTTGGGTGAGCTATTGTAAATGGTATTTGTGTTTTTAATTTCAAATTCCACTAATTCATTGCCAGAATATAGGAAATTGATTGACTTTGTATATTGAGTTTGTATCCTGCAAACTTGCTACAATTACTTATTAGTTCCAAGAGGTTTTTTGCTGCCAATTCTTTTGTATTTTCTACATAAGCAATCATGTCATCTGCAAATACACTTTTATTTCTTCCTTCCCAATCTGCATATCTTCTATTTCATTTTTTTTATCTTATTGCATTAGCTAGAACTTCTAGTATGATGTTGAAAACAAATGGTGAGAAAGGACACCCTTGCTGTGTTCCTATCTTAGTGGGAAAGTTTCTAGTTTCTCACAATTAAGTAAAATGTCAGTTGTAGGGTTTTTTGTAGGTGTTTTTAATCAGTTTGAGAAAGTTTCTTCTCTGTTCCTACTTTGCTGAGAGTTTTCTTTATTATTAATAGATATTAGATTTTGACAAATGCTTTTGTTTTGCATCTATTGATATGACCTTATGATTTTTCTTCTTTAGCCAGTTAATGTGATGAATTACATCAATTGATTTTTAAAATGTTGAACCAGCCTTGCATACTTGGGATAAATACCAGTTGGTCATGGTGTATAATTTTTAAAATACATTTTTGAATTCTATTTGCTAATATTTTATTGAGGTTTTTTGCATCTATGTTATTGTGAGATATTTGTGTGTAATTTTCTTTTCTTATAATGTCTTTTTCTTGTTTTGTTATTAGGCAATGGTGGCCTGATAGAATGAGTTAGGACGTAGTTCCTCTTATTCTATTTTCTGAAAGAGATTGTAGATAATTGGCATAAGTTCTTCTTTAAATGTTAGGCAGAATTCACCAGTGAACCCATCTGGGCCTGGTTCTTTCTGTTTTGAAAGACTATTACTTATTCATTCAATTTCTTTAATAGATACAGATCTATTCAGGTAGTCTATTTCTTCCTGTGTGAATTTTATCTGATTGTGTCTATCAAAGAATTGGTCAATTTCATCTAGGTTATCAAATTTGTGGGCTTATGGTTTTTCATAATACTCCTTTATTTTCCTTTCAACGTCCATGGCATCTGCAATGATGGCCTCTCTTTTGTTTCTGATATTTGTAATCTCTATCTTCTCTCTTTTTTTCTTAATTAACCTGGCTAGAGGCTTATTGATTTTATTTATCTTTTCGAAGAATTATGTTTTGGTTTTGTTGATTATTTCTATTAATTTTCTATTTTTAATTTCATTAATTTCTGTTCTAATTTTTAGCATTTCTTTTCTTCTGCCTACTTTGAATTTAATTTGCTCTTCTTTTCTAGTTTCCTAAGGTGGAAGCTTAGATTACTGATTTTATGTTTCTTCTTTTCTAATTTATACATCCTATGCTATAAATTTCTCTCTAAGCATTGTTTCCATTGCATCCCACAGTTTTCATAAGTTGTGTTTTCATTTTCATTCAGTTCAAAATATTTGAAAAATTTCTCTTGATAGTTCTTCTTTGACCCATGTGTTATTTAGACATGCATTGTAAAATCTCCAGATATTTGGGGACTTTCCAGTTATCTTTTTGTTATTTGTTTCTAGTTTTTTCTATTGTGGTAAGAGAGCAGGCATCGTATGCCTTCGGTTGTTTTAAATTTGTTAGTGTGTGTTATGGCCCAGAATGTGATCTGTCTTGGTGAATGTTCCATGTAAAGCTTGAGAAGAATATATAATCTGCTGTTGTGGGATGAAGTAGTCTATAGATGTCAGTTACATCTAGTTGTTGAATTCAGTAATATCCTTACTGATTTTTTACCTACTGAATCTGATAGAGGCATGTTGAAGTCTCTAAAGATAATGGATTCATTTATTTCTCTTTGCCGTTCTATCAGTTTTTGCTCCCATCTCACACAAAAGCATGAAAACTCAATCATAACACTTATGAACCACAAAAGGATCAAACCCTTTACTCTTAATACATATGTATCTTCATATATAAAGTGAATTTCTTGTGGCCAACATATAGTTGGGTCCTGTTTTTGATTCACTTTGACATTCTATGTCTTTTGATTGATGTATTTAGATCATTGATATTCAAAGCAATTATTGACATAGTTGGATTAATATCTACCTTTTTTTTTATTATTTGAGACAGAGTCTCACTCTGTTGCATGCGCTAGAGTGCCATGGCATCAGCCTAGGTCATAGCAACCTCAAATTCCTGGGCTCAAGAAATCCTTCTGCCTCAGCCTCCCAAGTAGCTGGGACTACAGGCATGCATCACCATGCCCGGCTAACTTTTTCTATATATTTTTAGATGGATAATTAATTTCTTTCTATTTTTAGTAGAGACAGGGTCTCGCTCTTGCTTAGGCTGGTTTCGAACTCCTGACCTTGAGTGATCCTCCCACCTCGGCCTCCCAGAGTGCTAGGATTACAGGTGTGAGCCACCTTGCCCGGCCTAATATCTACCTTTTTTTTTTTTTTTTTTTTTACTGTTTTCTATTTGTTGTCCCTATTCTTTGTCTCTATTTTTTCTTGTACTCTTTTTCTGTCTTTCGTGGTTTTAATAAAGTATTTTATATGATTTCCTTTTATAACATATCAGTTATAATTCTTTTTTCCTACCATTTTAATGTCTGTCTGAGAGTTTGAAATATACCAAGTTCACTTTCAAATTACACTATACCACTACACTGGTAGGGTGCACACTTCTAATAACAAAATAATCCTTATTTCTCCCTCTATCATCTGTATCATTGCTATCATTTCACTTATATATAAGCATATATAATCAAATGCATGTTGCTCTTATTATTTTGAATAAAGTGTTATCAATTAGGAATTGAAAAAGGTTTTATTTTACTTCACTTATTCTTTCTTTGATGTTTCTCCTTTATTTGTGACTATCCAAGTTTCTAATCTATGTATTTTCCTTCGCTTTAAAGAACTTCTTTTGACATTTCTTACAAGGCAGGTCTATTGGCATCAAATTTCCTCTATCCTTGTTTGTCTAAGAAAGTCTTCCTTTTTCCTTCTTTTTGCAGGATAATTTCTTGAGGTACAGATGCTAAGATGGTTCTTTCTCTCAAGTCTTTAAATACTTCACTCCACTCTTTTCCTGCTTGCATGATTTCTGACAAGAAGTTGGATACAATTCTTATCTTTGGTCCTCTATAGGTAAAGTATTTTTTCCCCTTTGGATTCTGTCAGGAGTTTTTGCTTATCTTTTGATTTTCTGTGGTTTGAATATGATATGCCTAGATGTAGGATACCATTTGTTTATTTATTTGCATTTATCCTGCTTGGTGTTCTCTGATCTTCCCGGATCTGTGGTTTGGTGTCTGATATTAATTTGGGAGAAATTCTACATCATTATTATTTCAAATACTTCTTCCATTCCTGTCTCTTTTTTATATTCTTCTGGTATTTTTATCACATTTATGCTACTCCTTTTGTAATTGTTACAGTTCATGGATATTCTGTTCTGGTTTTTCCAGTTTTTTTCTCTTTGAATTCAGTTTTAGAAGTTTCTATTAAGATATCCACAAGATCAGAGATTCTTTCCTCAGCCATGTTCAGTCTACTAATAAACCCATTAAAAGCATTCTTCATTTCTGTTACAGTGTTTTTGATCTCTAACATTTCATTCTTTCTTAAAATCTCCTTATCTCTGCTCACATTGCCCATCTGATTTTGCATGCTGTCTATTTTATGCAATACTTCACAGCCATTAGCATATTAATAATGGTTATTTTAAATTCCTAGTCTGACCAATAACAAATACAGAGATTTGAGATGTAATCAAAAACTTCTCAACAAAGAAAAGCCCAGCACCAGATGGCTTCACAGCTAAATTCTAACAACTCTTCCAAAAAATAGAGTTAGAAGAAATGCTTCCAAACACATTCTATGATCACCTTAATAATCCAGACAAAGACATCACAAGAAAACTACAGACCAATTCCTCTGATGAGCATTGATGTAAAAATCCTCAATAAAATATTAGCGAATCAAAGCCAACAACACATCAAAAAGATTACATATCATGACCAAGTGTGATTTATCCCTGGCATGCAAAGCCAGATTATCACAGGCATATTAATCAATATGATATATTACATTAACAGAATGAAAAGTAAAAGCCAAATGATCACCTTAATTGATGTAGAAAAAGCATTCAACAAAGTCCAATATTTTCTTTTGATCAAAATTCTCAACAGTTTAGGTATAGAAGGAAAGTTCCTCAACATGATAAAGGCCACTTATGAAAAACTCACAGCTAGCATCAAGATCAGTGGGGGAAAACTGAAAGCCTTTCCACTATGATCTGGTACAAGGCAAGGATTCGTGCTCTCATCATTTTTACCACATTAACTGCCATGAGAGTTGTATTTAACTCACTCTAGTTTTGACTCCAGGGCTGTGTGAAGCATACATAAAATCTTGCTTGTTCATGTTCTTATCGTTACAATTAATATTGACAATTTTATTCTAAAAACATGGATTAAGTGAATAGAAGTCAATAAATTTTGTTTTTCTATTTATGTTTACCTATAAATTACACTCAAAGTTTTATTCTATTTTTGTAATAAAACACTGTGGCCCTAAGGAAAAGTTTTTGATTTTTTTGTGTGGTATTCAATGTGCTAAGCAGCATATTATTGGAAATACTAACAAAAGCGATCAGACAAGAAAAGGAAATAAAAGGCATCCAAATAAAAAAAGAAAGAAAGAAAATTATCTCCATTTGTACATGACATAATTATATATATAATAATATATATATAAACTCCCAAAATTCCATACTCAGAAAAACTAGTTAGTACTAATAAATGAATTCAGTAAAGTTGCAGGATAAAAAATCAACATACAAAAATCAGTTGCAATTTTATACACAAGTAATGACCTAACTGAGAAAAGTCAAGAAAACAATCCCATTTATTATAGCACACACACAAAAAAATACTTAGGTATAAGTTTAATCAAAAATGCAGAAGATATGTACAATGAAAACTATAAAATATTGATGAAATAAATTGAAAAGACACAAATAAATGGAAGCCTAACTCATGCTAATGGATTGGAAGAATGGATATTGTTAAAATATTGATACCACCCAAAGCAATATACAGATTAGACACAATCCCTGTCAAAATCCCAATGAAAATCTTCACAGAAATAGAAAAAAATATCCTAAAAATAATTTGGAACTGTGAAAGACCCTGAATAGGCAAAATAATTCTAAGAAATAAAGATAAAGTTGGAGGCATCACACTTCCTGATTTTAAATTATATTATAAAGCTATAGTAATCAATCAGATGGTATAGTATTGGCATAAAAACAGGCACATAGGCCAGTGGAACAGAATAGTGAGCCCAGAAATAAATCCAAACATATATGGTCAACTAATTTTTGACAAGAGCACCAAGCAGATACAATGGAGAAAAGATAGTTTTTTCAATAAATGATGCTAGAAAAACTAGATTTGCACATGCAAAAGAATAGAATTGAACCATTCATTATCTTTCACCATACACAAAAATCAATTGAAAATGGATAAAACACCTAAATCTACATAGACCAGAAACTATAAAACTACTAGAAGAGAGAATAATAGAAAAGCTTGTGGACATTGGCCTTGGCAATGATTTTTTGGACATCACACCAAAACTCAGGCCACAAAAGCAAAAATAAATAGGATTACATTAAACTAAAAGGCTCTGTACAGCAAAAGAAACAATCAGCAAAATGAAATAGTAGCCTAAAGATTGGGAAAATAATATTTGCAGACCTTATATTTGATAAGGGGTTAATGGTCAAAATTTATAAAGAACTCATACAACTCAATGGTGAAAAAACAAATAACTTGAAAATCGACAAAATCTGAACATTCTCCAAAGAAGACATAAAAATGGTCAACAGGTATAAGAAAAAGTGCTCAATGTTACTAATAATCAGGGAAATGCAAATCAAAACCACTACAATATACCACCTCATACTCCTTAGGATGGCTATCAAAAGTCAAAAGACAAGAAATGTTGGTGAGCATTGGAGAAAAGGGAATTCTTGTATACTGTTGGGGGGAACAGAGATTGATACAGTCATTATGGAAAACAATATGGAGGTTTCTAAAGAAATTAAAAATAGAACTACCATATGACCCAGAGATCTCTCTTCTGGGCATATACCTAAAGGAAGTAAAATCACTACCTCATAAAGATATTTGCACTCCCATATTTACTGAAGCATTATTCACAAGAGCTGAGATATGGAAACAACCTAAGTGTTTGTTGATGAACAAATGGATAAAGAAACTGTGGTGCATATATACAATGGAATATTATTGAGCTCTAAAAAAGAATGAAATCTTGCCATTTGCTTCAGTATGGATAAGCCTGGAGGACATTATGCTAAGTGACAGAAGCCAGACACAGAGAGGAAACTATTTCATGATTTCACTTATATGTGTAATCTAAAAAAAAAATTTAAGCATACACAAATAGATAACAAAATAGTTGTTACCAGGGGCAGAGAAGAAAAGGAAATAGGGAGATGTAGGTCAGATATACAAAGTAGCAGACATATAGGATAAACAAGTCTAGAGAGCTAATGTAAAACATGAATCCTATAGGTAATAAAATTATACTGTATATAAGATTCATGCTAAATGAGTGGATTTTGGCTGCTCTTGTCAGAAAACCAAAAAAAAAAGGGGGGGTAATTATGTAAGATGATGGGTATGTTAATTTGCCTCATTATATTGACAGGGAAAGCGGGAGGCGGCCGCTGGCCGCCTCCCTGCCGCTCCTGCTCCTGGTCCCGCTGCAGCAGGCCCCTCCACGCCCCCCTGCTTGCGCGATCCTGATTGGGTGTTAAAGTTTGTTCCTGATTGGATGTTAAAGCTTGTTCTTGATTAGATGTTATAGCTTGTTGCTGATTGGATGTTAATACTTGTTGCTGATTGGATGTTGAAGCTTGTTGATGATTGGACGCTTTTTGAGTCCTACCAAGGGTATAAAAACTGGAGGAGAACAAGGAAGGGGGGGTCAGAAGATCAGAAGTCAGCAGAGTGTGCTGACGGAATAAAGGCTGTTCTCCACTCTCCAGGTGCTGCCCCGTTATTTCCCTGGTCAAGAGCTGTTATAAGAGCTGTTAACACTTGCTGACATAGAGCTGTTACAAGAGCTGTTAACACGTGCCAGAACAATATTAACCTTTTTACTTTCTGTATGTATCCTATAACATCATTATGTATAACCAAAATATGCACAATAAAATTTATTTTTTAAAAATTCCCAATCTGATAATCCCAACTTCCTGCCATATGTGAATCTGATTCTGATGTTTGCTCAGTCTCTTCAAATTGTGTTTTTTGCCTTTTAGTATGCATCATAATTTTTTTCTTAATAATCAGATAGTATGTACTGGGTAAAAGGCACTGATTAAATAAAACCTTAGTAATGTGGTGCTAAGTTGTGGGGAGAGGGGTGTAGGTGTCGGCCTTTGAGTGAGCCTGTCCCTCTGCACTGTTAATTTCACTTGTGCTTCTCAACCTTCATAGCTGGGACAGGATGGCTAAAGTAAGCTGGAGTTGGGTACGTTCCTTCTCCCACATAGAAAGCTAGGTGGACTGGAATTGGGTATTTTACTTCCTCTAGATTATTTAGGTTCTGATAAAACCCCAGCAGGTTAGGCTCTGGTTATATAGTTTCTACAGAGGGCAGACTTTGTTAACAACAAGATGCTCTGGCATATATCAAAATAGTTATTTTGTCTTTTCCCTCTGTAGGAAGCACGAGGAGATTTTTTTCTCTGCTGTTAGCTGTAAGAACCTGGTAGAGCTCCAGGAGGTAAAACTTAACAAAAATGCGTCCCTGGCCCCATGGCAGGGTCCTTGTGGAGTATTTACCTCTCACACTTGTCCACACTGAGCTTCCAGAAATTTGTCAATTACAATTCAGGCTTTCCTACCTCAAATCTGGTTCCCACAGACGTTTTTGCTCTGGTAAGTCATGATTCTCTATATCCACCTGCCTGTCTCTCTGATTTTGGGGGCACTAGTTTGTTCTGTGACCTCACTCATCTTACAGATCTGAGAAGAGTTGTTGATGTTTTCAGTTTGTTTGGCTTTTACTTGTTGGGATGGAGCGGCTACTTTGAACCTCCTTATACACTGTACTGGAAACTGAAAGTCCTATCATTGATTTCTGCACTTACCTTTATTATTATCTCCCTTCTACTTACTTTTGGTTTAATTGTTCATCTTTTTCTGACTTCTTTAGGTAGAAGCATAGGTAATTTTACATCAGATGTTTCTTCTTTTCTAATGTAAGCATCGACAGTGATAAACTTCTCTCTAAGTACTGCTTTAGCTGCATCCCATACATTTTGGTATATTGTATTTTTATTATAATTAAGTCACTTATTTCACATCATTTGTTTAATTCTATCAATTACTAAGAGAGTAGTATTGAAATCTCCTATAATAATAGAACCGTTGTTTATTGCTTCATATATTTTGAAGTTCTGTTACTAAATGTACATATGTATTTTGATTGCTATGCCTGCCTGACAAATTCACACTTTATCGTTATGAAATGTCCCATTTATATTTGGCCATGTTCTTTGTACTGAAATTTATTTTATCTCAAGCATTCTTATGCCTACTGTTTCCACTGCACATAATTTTCTTTTCTATGTACTTTCCACCTAGTGGTGTCTATATTATTAAAGTTTGTGCTTACAGACAGTATATATTTGGACCTTACCCTTATTTTTAAACCCATGCTGCCAGTCTCTGTCTTTTATTTGTAGTGCTCAGTGTATTTATATTTAATGTAATAATTGATATGGTTTTATTTAGGTCTACTATTTTATTATTTGTAATTTTTTTTCTTCCTCTATGTGTTTGTATCTATGTTTCCCATGCCCTCTTTTTGTTTAAATTATTTGAATAGTTTTTGGAATTCCATTTTAACTTATTATTGGCATTGTAACTCCATGCATATTTTAAGTGGTTGCTCCAAGGACAACAGTATGTATCTTTAGCTTTCACAGTCTACATAAAGGTAATATTGTTCTACTTCACACACACATACAAAACAACATAAAAATCTTAAAATCATATAGGTATATTTACTTCTAGTAAAATTGATACTAGAGTTGAACATATATATATATAAATATATATAGTTAAAAATATATATATAACATTTAAATACATTTTAAAGCCACAAGACAATGTTTTCATATTTTGTTTTAAGTAGTTTTACATATTTTTCAAAAATTAAGTAGAAAAAATAATGTTTACCAAGATATTTACCATCTGATGCTCTTTATTTCTTTGCAAAGATTCCAGTTTCCTCCTGATTTTATTTCTCTTCTACCTAAGAAATTCTTTCACCATTTCTTGTATTGAATGAAGTTCTGTTGTCAGTGAAATCTCTTAGTTTTTTAAATTTGAAAGTATCTTTGTTTGACTTTCATTATCAAAATATTATTTTTTGTTGGCTATTGATTTCTAGATTGGCATGTTTTCTGTTGTTTTGTTTCCTTTTACCACTTTCAAGATGTCATTCTACTATCTTCTGGCTTTCATATTTTTTGAATGAGAGGTCTGAGTTCATTAAAATTGTTGTTCTCTCTATGTATGTCTTTTTTTCCTTTGGCTGTTTTCAAGAATTTATTTTTATTTTTGTTTTAAAAATCTGTTTACTATAACGTGGCTAGGCATGGTTTTCTTCACTTGTCTTCTATCTAGCATTGTTGAATTTCTTGAATTCTTAAATTTATATCTTTTGCAATCTTTAGGAAATTTTGGCGAATTTCTATTCATCTATGCTCAAGTTCACTGATTTTTTCCTTTGTTATCTCCATTCTGCCTATCTCTTAATCTCTTTCTTTAAGTAAAATTTCATATGTACAACTATTTCAGTTCTAGTATTTCCATTTGGTTCTTTTTCATATTTCTCTGCTGAGAATTTTTGTCCTTCACATGTTATATTTACGTTTGTCCCATTGGACATAATTGTAATAGATCACTTAATGTCTTTTCTGGTAAATTGAACATCTGGGGTATCCTGCTGTTTGTGTCTTTTATGGGTAACATTTCCTGTGGTGTGGGGGAGAGTATTGTTGTTGAATCATTTTGGATCATTTCTCTGAATTATTTTTAGTGAGCAGGCTGGGTTATACTCAAACTAAAAACTCAGCCTCATCTGTGATGAATGAGAGGCAGCTCAAATTTCAGTTTATTCTTTTAGCCTAAGCTGCAAGCTCCTCTAAGTCGTCCTGAGCAGGAGTGGTTCATGGGTCAGCCTGCCACTTGTGGATACAGTATTTTACAGGCTGTCCTCTGTGTCCAGGGTTCTGGGTTCCTGGAATATGGAGGACTGACTGTGAGGGACTTAAGCATCCATGGATTTTGGTAGCTATCCGCTGGGGGTCCTGCAACCCATCCCCTGGGAATGCTCAGGGATGCTGTTTATACTGCTAGGGCTCCAGTTGCCCTTTTTGCAAGGATTTCTTCCTTGCCCTCCAGCGTGTGTGGATGTCGTGGCTCTATATCCTAGTTCTTTAGTCTAGAAAGAAAGCAGGTTTTCCATCAGTGATTGAGCTGTCCTGTACCATGTCACAGCTATAGCCTGCCCTCAGGCAAATTCTTTAAAAACAGAAAATAATTCACCTCCACCTTTTCCCAAGTTTTGACTCTTCTCCAAAGTCTGCCTGATTTTGTCTATTTTTCAGAGCCTTCAGGTAGATTTTTTTTCTTCTTAGTATTTCATCCAAGTTTATAGATGTTCATCTGCGGGAGCGTACTGTTAGGACTGGGAGATGAAACCCCTGAGTTTTTTCTTTTAAAATTTCCAAATACTCCCTAGATATAAGGTGTACATGTGTGGTAGGGAAGGAAGGAAGACGATTTATGTCATAACCATATCAATAATGTGTGACTCTCTAAGAAAGCAGTAAAAAATGCCAAGATCAAGGAGGAAATAGGAATGCTTTACAAAGGATGTCCAATGAATAGCCTTCATGATGCCATTTGGCTTTCTGCCCTAGACATATGATTACTTCTAGAATAACTTACTAATCGCTTTCAGAAAAAGAAAAAGATGTAGCAGATATTGTTGGCTCCCTATTCAAATTCCAAAAGCCAATATATGCATTTCTTTGCCTGTTTTGCCTACATGCACAATAGACTGGGAGAGATGAGTTATTATATTAATGCTTTCTGGGAGTAGCACTCAAATATAATGGCCACAGTGTGGACAAACACTGTGGCTTGCCCCTTGGGCAAGTTAATTCTGAGGTATCTGCTCTATAACCCCTCTCAACCCATCAGTTGCGAGGTGCCAGTTTTTTTTTTTTGTTTGTTTCTGACCAAAGTTTTTGTAAAATACAATAAAAACCCATTAGTATATCATGTCAGTGTCAACTTGCTGTAAATGTTTAAAGATTCTTGACCTCAATTTCTCTGGATTTATCTCATTGTTAACTGGTAAATAGTTCATGAACTAATAATATCAGCTACAGTTGTTTACTGTAGTAACTGGCTTCATAAACACACCCTTTATGGACTGTATGTAATTCCTTCCTTGTCTCATTGCTCATTGTTCCCCTTCTCTACTGGTGTTTTCTGGGATCACCTCCCAAATAAACTAGTTGCTCTCAAATGCTTGGCTCTGGTTTGCTTCTAGGAGAATCTAACCTGAGACATGAGAAAACCCAGCTAGAGTATCAAATAGAACACTAGTAGACGTGATTAGTGCTGAGTCAATAAGCAAATTAAAATGTTCTCTTTCACTCAGTGAAAAAGAAACTCATAAAACTTTAGATGTTAAACCACTGATTAGAATCTCTTAAGTTTGAAAAAGAAATAAACCAAAAACAAATGTGACTCAGACCCATAATTTCATCCCCAAATGGAGAAAAATCTGATCTCAGAATCCTGATTATATGCTACTACCATCCATCTGGTGAAAGGATCACATTTTCTTTGTGAGTCATGTGATTTGATGATTTCTTTCATAATATCACAGTAGGCCATCAAAACAAGAACTATTTTTTCTTTAGCTTAAATAGCGGCTTATAATTGAACATGAAATGTTTCTACATCAGTTAAAATAAACACTGTCTCTTCCTTTTTGTCCTAAATTGCCCTTTCATATTCTGGTGCTTGACTATAATTCTTCAACTTAAAAGACAATGAGACTAAGAACCAGAATCCAAAAATATTACCTAGTTTGTGTTGGGATTTCTAAAGGAAGAGCGCCCAGGATGAGTTCTTGATATGGAGGAAATCTTTTTAGTAATGATGTGTATTACATAGAGAAACTCAGCACAATTTTAACATCATGTACTGGAAAGTATATGACTTTTGAGTTTTAATCCTGATTGCTCTGGCTTGAATTCTGATTTTGTTGGTTACTAAATATGTTATGTGTAAGTTTCTGCAATGGATTTAGTGATTGTATTTATCTCTTAGGAATGTTGAGATTTAAATGAGATAATGATATACATGAAAATATCTGGCTTATTTGAAGAGATAAAGAGCTTCTCTGTTCTTTATCTCTTTATCTTTATCTCAAAAATTATTTCCACGTCGTGTTATACTCTAATTTTAATAGTTGGGAAGAAGCATATGACATAAAAGGTCTCATATTATGTTGGAGAGCAAAGGATCCTGTTCCAGTAAAGGTGATAATGATCTGGTGCTAGTGATGTTTATCACCGTTTTGCCAGATGGAATTTGCCAGTCCACCTTCTCCTTTCTCCCTCAATCAAATAGGACTGCGTAAATGGAGTACAGTACATTAAATAGGAACCTCTCTGGCTTTTTTTTTATTATGCTCTGTGGAGTGAAATAAATCTGAAAAGAAAAAAAAAAGAAAGAAATAAAATCAAAATAATGTCTGCTACATATGAGGCCACAAGGACACTCAATGTAACCATATCATAAATCACCAAAGAGAAATGCCAAGGAAGATCTATTTCTCTAGGACAGCTTGCCTCGTTAAATATATCTAATGCCGCCATTATAGCCAGTCTTTAGTTCCCCTTTTCCTTTGTTCAGTGGTAATTGTCCTTCTGCTGGACCATACATCTCTCACAAAGTTGTCTCCTGACTAGGAGATGTGTACAACTAGCTCTGAGTTATGGGTTCTCAGCCTGGAAAACCCTACGTTTCAGTTCAGTAGTGTTCAAAATTAAAGTCAAGAGCAACCAAAAGCATAGGAGGAAAAAAATGGCCCCTGGAAAAGTTGATCAAATAAAATAATGGATGTTGATGGAAATAGGTTCACTTTGGCTGTTTCTTTAATAAAGAATAAATAAGGAAAGCACAAGTTTTGGAGAATAATTTATAAGAATATGACAGCAGTGATGAAAAGGTCATGAGCATGCCAACACTAAGAGTCCAAATGTGGCATATCACCGTTTTTCCGCAATTGTGAATAGGTCACAATGAAACCTGAAGTGTCATTTGAAGGCAGTGAATTAACATGATCAAGTATATTTTTAGTTTTACCAGCTAAACTCGTGTCCTAAAAACAATATACAACCTGCAAAACTCCTTGGGGTTTGACATCCACTAGGACTACTCATACTCATGAAGCTGTACCAAAACTTTACAAGCTTTAGTCCTTCTCAAGCTGGGAGCAAAATCTCCCACTGGAGACCTATTTATGTACAAAAGAGATTAATAGATTTAGCTCAGAATTTAAGGGGAAAAATTGAACAAATAAGAAGGCCCAGTCCAAAGGAAAATTATGAGTGAGTAAAGATAAACCAAGCAGCATTTGCATTCTGATTTTCCTTCATATGCTACTTATGGATCCTTTAGAAATAAAACACACAAAGAAACATTCCAATAACATGAGGGATTTGATGTAAGCTTACAAGGAAAAAAAAAAAAGAAAAGCAGAGAAGAGGAAGCATGACAAGAGGGTTAGGGAAGCACCCAGAGTAGCTGGTTAGAAGCGGCAGATATAATAAATATCTTTCTTGATGAGGTGTGAGTCAAATCTCTTTCTTGATTTGTAGCTACAAAAGCAAGATGGGTTTTCTTATTCTCATTCACAGCAATATGTGATACAAAGATAAAACCCAACTTTTCAGGGACAAGAACACTTGAAGTTTAACCAAAGCATCCACTTTGTCTTCCAAAGCACTGAGGTGACATCAGCGGAAAGCAAAGCAATAGTCTGTGGATCCGAAGCATTCAAGTTCCCTGTAAAACGCATATAGCAGCTCCTGAATTCTTGACTATTTAAGTGGTTCCATTCAAATTCTCTTTTTCTGTCTAGTTGAGTCTGTTTAAATTGATAGCCAGGGGAATTAGTCATCTCAGGTTGGTACCTGCACTCTTAAAGGGGCGCGACCCTGTGTGTTTCAATGCCTCCCCTCAGCCGCCTCTCCTCTCTTTAAAGGACATGCCCTGCCTGGTAGTTGGAAAGCCAGCGAGAATTCCTTCTGTCCCTTGAGGCTAGAAATAGAGCACTGAGCCTTGGTGACAGCATCTTGCAATAAATCACTCCCAGTCTGCTCTAGAATATTGGGGACCAAATTCAACAAACCAAAAACTAGAAAGCTCTGCTTGGATGGCAGACATAAAAGTTAGCCATTCAGCCTCGCACACCATTAAAATCTCTTCAATACTTTCAATCACATGCATTAACTTCAAACCACGAGTTTGAATTTGCTTTCTGATGCTAACAATGTAGCAGGTTCCAACTCCACACAGAATCTCTTATCTTAACAGGCTATATTTTGGGGGGCGTAGCCCAGATATTATGACATTTACACAGAGGTAAGACTTTGGAGAGGTTTGATGCATGAAAGCAGGAAACAAAGCCTATGCCTGAGTGGTTTGCTTTTTAATTCATCATTCACAGTTATTCCTAGGGCCTCTGTTCAATTTTCAACTGAAGTCTGCAAAGGAGTTGATGCTTTTGCATACTGGATCTGTATTTTCACTCCCAACAGAAATTACCTGTTCCCAGTCATACGAACATAAAGCCAGAGCCCCGCAGACTTCTTCTCCAGTTTCTTTAGTCACATACTGCTTTATAATTCAGGCAATCTGGTCATGTACACCGTATTTAGCCAAGACCGGTGTTTGTTTTTTTTTTTGCCAGAATTTCCAAGGTTAATGTCTAAGAAGATTTGATTCAGCCTTTAAACATTGCTCTCCTCCTATTTAGTCACTGAGTTTGTCAGGAACCTCTTTTCCAAGTATTCAAAAAAAAAAAAAAAAGATACAGCTGAAAGCCAACCAACATGAACAAAACAAAGCAAAACAAAAAACCAAGAGAGCACAAGATTGTGGCCTCAAAGAATTAACAGTTAGACAAAGACAGGCCTCTGGGACTAGTCAAGAAAGACTTTTGAGAAAAAATGAGACTGGCAGTTGGGGAGCCCCAAAAAGGTACAGGATGCAGTGAGGGTTTTTCAGTTGTTGATATGTGGAGACAAGGATAGAGACCTGGTGACCATCATGGATTTTGGAGTTGGATAGATCTGGGTCCAAGTTCTGACTAAGCCATGTCCTGGCTGTCGTTTTAAATAAGTTGCTTAACCTCCCTAAGCTTTAGGTTCTTAATTTGTGAAATGAAGACGATAATATTAATGGTATAGTATTGGTAGTATGAGGAATAAAAGACAAGATGCATACATGTTAGTCAGTGTTACAGAAAGGTTAGCTGAAGTTATCAGAGCAGGCATGAGTGAGACCTAAACAGAAGCCATGTGTCAACCTGAAGGGGTCAGAGACAACACTGAGAGATGACCTTGAAAACTTACGATGGAATGAATTCCTCAATTGAAATGAAAGCCACGGAAAACAGAAGTTGTGCCTAAGAGAAGCTCCTCCTGACAATTCCCTTTTTTCTTTTTCAATCTTGATTAGTTCTTCAGCCCCCTCTACTCTCTAGCCTTCCACGCATCTTGCTGTATATTTGTTGGAAGAAATCCAGTTGAATCGCCTGCATTTTTTTTGACAGTGTGTTTGTCCGAAGGCCCATTGCTATTTCTTTCTTTTATGTGTGTGTGTTGTTGATTTCCTATACTTACCCTTCAAAGTGATATAGTTGATATTTTGATTTTTTTAATTTGCACCATATCTTCAGGTACTAATTCTACAAAGTATATGTGAAAACTCCAAAAAGGCAAAAATGCCTCAGAATTCATGTGGAACTTATTAGGAAAACCATTCAGCTAAGATGATTTCCAGCTTCCCAGATTGTGAAATAATTAAAAATCGATAATACAGTTTAGGAAGGGAGTAGGAAAAATAAATGTTTCAGAACTAAGAAACATCTTGGGCTTTTCATTCTACCATAATATTTTTTATAGAAAAGCCATAAAGTGCTGAAAACAGAGGTTTGTTCCTGGATATGTGACAGACCCTTTCTAAGTGACGAGATGGGTCATAATTTCAATGAATACTGTGACACACCCATCAATTATCCTTGATGTGAATGTGACCGTGTGAGTTGGCAAAAGCTTGAGAGTGGGTAATTTCAGTCAGCGTACTCCTGCACATGTGTCTACAGTTGTCAAGTCTAAATGACTCATACTAGATAAAATTAATTTCACATTTAAAAAAAACCTCACCTGCATGTTCAAAACACCCTGAGTTTAAAGCATACAGAGAAAATGAGAGCAACACACAGTAAAATATGGGCTCAAAGAACAGTAATGGAGAAAGCAGGGGGGGAAAACACCTTGGGATTCAGAGCTACAGAAGTGAAAACTCTCGGCGGAAGCTCGTGTTGTCATGGAAACCCGATGCAATTGAGGGGCCAAAAAAGCCATTGCTTAGCTGTAGCACACAAAAGTCTCAGATGCTATTCAGAACAATTGGAATTGTCTGGGCAGATGACTCTCCAAGAAACCAGTGATGAGTTAGTGATAGGTCTAAAAATTATGAATAAGAGATCTGAATAATGAAAGTAAAGACATAAGAATTGAAGTGGCCCCAACTAGGAAAAAAAAATCCCTTGGCACATGTAGTGATGAATGGGAAAGAAATAGGTGAAAAAAGGACAATTAGGAGCAGTTGGATGTTCTAATAAAACTAAGTATGGCATATTAATTGTATAGAAAAAAATAGCAAAATCAGTAAAGAACATGCTCTCATTATGTTATAGTATTAATTATACTATAGTGTATTAATTGTTAATATATTTATCTCCCTAATAGACTATGAGATTCTTTGTTATTTTTTTAATTTCAGTAGATTTAGAGGGTACAAGTGGGTTTTTGTTACATGGATGAATTGCACAGTGCTGAAGTCAAGGCTTTTAGTGTATCTGTCACTGGAATAGTGTACATTGCACCCGACAGGTACTTTTTGATCCCTCACCTCCCTCCTACCCTCCCACCTTTTGAGTCTATGAGCTTCCCCAGAAAGGGACTGACCATGTTTATTATTACAATTCCCAGGCCCACCTTGGGGTACCCAACCAATGTTTGGTGAATGATAATAATTGCTATTATTTATTAAAAAATGGATAGTGGCATAGTCACTGTACCAAATATATAGCTTATTCCATCCAAGCTTCACCACATTACTGGTACTGAATCACCATTTCGTAGGAGAGGCACTTTGATGCTCAGAAAGGTTAAAGAAGTTGTCAGTGGTCACGCAGCTAGGAGGAGCAAAAAGGGGATTCAAAACCAGGTTTTTTGGCCTCAAGGCTTGTGTTCTTCACAATATGCTCCAATGAATAAATAAAATAGAAGTTACTTAAAAGTGAACCTGGAACATTAAGCTCATAGGTATAGTATTATCATCAGTGTTAGGCTTAAGATTGAAAAGGAACCTAAAGACCCTGTAGGACCCTTTACTTCATGGATAAGAAGACTGAGCTTCAGAGAGGCAAGGCAGTTTGGTCCCTAAGGTTTCATTTTGTGTCTTAAATGCTCCAGTTCTGCTTCCTAAGAATTTCTACCTCAGTCAGACTCAGATAAATTCTTCCAGTCTTTATGTGAAGGACTAGAAATCAAGGGCTTCTGAGTGAGAAGAAAAATAAGAGCACAATATGGAAATCTGTGCAAACACAAGAGCATTTTTTACCTCTAGGAATCTATCTTCTCATGGTGACAGCATGCTTGGTTGCTGTTTTTGCTTGCTTCAATATGCTTGAAAAACCAAAGCTGCTCTTTTCCTATTAAACTCTCTGAGTTCCTCCGGTTCATTTAAACAGAATTTCTCTAGAATTAAGTGGTAAAAGTGCAGTGTGTTTTCCTGAATAAAAAGAAGTTTAATGACTTGAAACACTCCAAGGCAATCCACTTGATTCTCCTACAAAGGAAGTGATGGTGCTTTTTTTCTCTGCAAGAGATTTAGGGGTTCTTCTAAAAAGCTGACCACTCTCCAGGCCTCTCCTGTTTAATGAGGGCTCATGAAGGTCACATTTATAACCCTGATGCACAGGGAAAGAAACCGATGCAGCTGACAGATCCTATCTTGGCGTCTGACTGTAACTTGCTCTCCACTGCCTTTTGCACATTCCTCAACTAGAAAAAAACCTGTTCATAGAAGTCACCTCCTGAGTAATAAAATGTCTTTATGAATGACGTCTTTCCTGCAGGCTTAAGAACACCAAAAGTTAATGGATTAATTGGAGTTCCATAATATTGTGCTTTACAGCACTCCACAGCCCTCTGTACTGCCTGTGGCTGCATCAGAAGAACCTACCAATTAATGGGATACTTACTGGGATTATTGTGCTGGTGGTTGGGGCTCTGTTTTCTGTGGGTTTACTCTTCTCCTCCACCCACTAGGCTCTCCCAGGACCTCTAGAGTCAGCTTCCAGTAGCAGAACTAGGGAGGACTCAAGAATTTTCCTCAAAATAATGGCACTACAGCTAAATGGAACTGACCTAACTGAGCTCTTTGGGGATGAATATGGCCTGTCTTCTGGCCAGACAGTTTGAAAAATTGGTAAATTCCAGCCATTCCTAAAAAAATGATCTTGCTACCTTGCATTTCATAGCACACACCACTCAAATGAAATGCAGTAAGGCCTCATTATAAAACATCTTGTCATGGAAGGGGGTATGCCAGAAACAAGACCACACAAGACAATACCTGTAGTGACTTGGAGAACAGTGATTTAGAATGGATGGGAGCAAAGAGAGAGATGCTAAAGAGAAATAGGAAATAGCTCTCAAGGTAATAGAAAACAGTTCTCAAGGTCGTGCTGTAAGCTCCAACAATTACTGAGCATCAGCTGTGTTCCAGGTACCATGCTATGTTTTGGGCTTAGTGCTAACATAATAACACAGTCCCTCCCTCGGAGGTGCTCAGGGCTGAAAACTAGCTTTTTTTCCCTGCTTTTCTTTTCAAATGAAATTTTGATAATAAATATAATACAGATATTATGTAATTCAGAAATTCAACAACATAAACCCTATAGGCATACCTTGTAGATATTGTGGATTCAGTTTCAGAACACTACAATAATGTGAATATTGCAATAAAGCAAGTCACATGATTTTTTTGGTTTTCCAGTGCATGTAAAAGTCACACTTACACTATACTGTGGTCTATTAAATGTGTGATGGCATTATGTCTAAAAAACAATGTACATACCTTGATTTAAAAATACATTATTTCTAAAAAATGCTAACAATCATCTGAGTCTTTAGCAAGTTGTAGTGTTTTTGCTGGTGGAGGGCCTCGCCTCAGTGTTGATGGCTGCTGACTTATCAGAGTGGTGGTCACTGAAGGTTGTGATGGCTGTGTCAATTTCTTAAAACAACAATGAAATTTGCCACATCGATAGGTTCTTCCTTTCAGGAAAGATTTCTCTGTAGCATGTGATGTTATTTGATAATATTCTATCCACAGTAGAACTTCTTTCAAAATTAAAGTCAATCCTCTCAAACTCTGTTGCTGTTTCATCAACTAAGTTGATGTAATATTCTAAATCCTTTGTTGTCATTTCAACAATGTTTATAGCATCTTCACCAGGAGTAGCTTCCATCTCAAGAAACTACTTTCTTTGCTCATCCATAAGTAGCAGCTCCTCATCCGTTAAAGTTTTGTCTTGATATGGCAGCAATTCAGTCACATACTCAGGCTCCACTTCTAATTTTACTGCTCTTGCTATTTCCACATCTGCAGTTACTTCCTCCACTTATGTCTTAAACCCCACAAAGTCATACATGAGGGTTGGCATCAACTTCTTTCAAACTCCTGTTAATGTTGCTATTTTGACCTCCTCCCGTGAATAACAGATGTTCTCAATGACATCTGTAATGATTAGTCTTTTCTAGAAAGTTTGCATTTGACTTTGCACAGCTTCATCATAGGAATCAATATCTATGGCAGCTATAGCCTTTTGAAATGTATTTCTTAAATAATAAGACTGGAAAGTTGAAATTTCTTCTTGATCCATAGACTGTACAATGAAAGTTGTGTTTGCAGGCATGAAAACAACATTAATCTTCTTGTACATCTCCAACAGAGCTATTGGGTCACCAGGTGCATTGTCAATAAGCAATATTATTTTGAGAAGAATTTTTTTTTCTGAGCAGCAGGTCTCAACAGTGGGCTTAAAATATTCAGTAAACCATGCTGTAAACAGATGTGCTGTCACCTAGGCTTTATTGTTCTATTTACAGAGTACAGGAAGAGTAGATATAGCATAATTCTTAAGGACCCTAGGATTTTTGGAATGGTAAATGAGCATTGACTTCAACTTAAAGTCATCAGCTGCATTATCCCCTAACAAGAGAGTCAGCCTGTTCTTTGAATCTTTGAAGTCAGGCATTGACTTCTCCTCCCTAGCTATAAAAGTCCTAGATGGCATCTTCTTCCAACAGAAGGCTGTTTCATCTGCACTGAAAATCTGTCATTTAGTGTAGCACCTTTACCAATGATCTTAGCTAGATCTTCTTGGTAACTTTTTACAGCTTTTACATCAGCACTTGCTGCTTCATCTTGCACTTTTCTGTTATGGAGATGGCTTCTTTCCTTGAACTTCATGAACCAACCTTTGCTAGCTTCAAACTTTTCTTCTGTAGCTTCTTCACCTCTCTCAGATTTCATAGAATTGAAGAGAGGGATTTACTATGGATTAAGCTCTAGTTTAAGGGAATGTTGTGGCTGGTTTGATCTTCTATCCAGACCACTAAAATTTTCTCCATATCAGCAATAAGGCTGTTTTACTTTGTTATCATTTTTGTGTTCACTGGAGTAGCACTTTTAATTTCCTTCAAGAACTTTTCCTTTGCATTCACAACTTGGCTAAGTGTTTGGCATAAGAAGCCTAGCTGTTGGCCTATCTCAGCTTTTGACATGCCTTCCTCACTAAGCTTAATCATTTCTAGATTTTGGTTTAAAGTGAGAGACATGTGACTCTTACTTTCACTTGAACACTTGAAGGGTATGTGTTGTTAATTGGCCTAATTTCAATATTGTCATGTCTCAGGGAATAGAGAGGCCCAAGGAGAGGCAGAAAGATGAGGGAAAGGCTGGTCAGTGGAGCAGCCAGAACACATGCAACATTGATTGAATAAATTCACTGTCTTACATGAGTGTGGTTCATGGCGCCCCCCATAAAAAATTATAATAGTAACATCAAAGATATTGATCACAGATCACCATAACAGTTATAATAATATGACAATAGGGTTTGAAATGTTGTGAAAATTACCAAAATGTGACACAGAGAACACATGCTGTTAGAAAAGGAGTGCCAGTAGATTTGCTCAATGTAAGGTTGCCACAAACCTTTAATTTGTTAAAAACACATTAATCTGTGAAGTGCAATAAAGTGAAGCACAATGAAACGAAGATGACTACACACACACACACACACACACACAGAGGGAGAGAGAGAGAGAGAGACAAAGAGGCAAGTGTTTTTATACATTGCATAGAAACAAAAATAATTTTTAAGATAATAATCTTTGTAAGGTTTCAAATCTGTGGTTAAAGAAGAGAAGGCAGAAATGGGACAAGCTTTATTTATCTTCTCCATTTTTTAAGACAAAGGAGGATTATGCAGACCTCAGGAGGAAAGCTCTTCGTTGCAGGGACCCTCTTCATTTTCTCTCTACGGGTTCCACTTTGGCTTCAATAGAGCTCAAACCCCGCATATGACAAATAGAGCTCAAGCAATTAAATAATTACTGTGTCTGCAGGCTCCACAGACAAAAAGTAAAATGCTAGGCATCAGCAGACACCAAATCAGAATAAAAGCTGCTTTCACTGAAATTATAAGGTGCACCTTGTTTCTCATCATCCTGTTCCAGCTAAAAGAAGAGACTCTAACTGATCTCAAAGAAAAAGCAAAGTGAATGACACTCATGGTGTCCAGGCCTGGACAGAGAGTCTTGAGAACAAACTAGAAAGCTTCACTGAGAAATTAAAGCTCCTCTTTACATCCTCTGAAGAGGAACTATTAATGTTTTTTCTCTTCATGACACACTTGTTCTCTTCTTGAGAGTTCATTTCAATTCTAGTGCTACTGTCATTAGTTTTGTTCTTTGCCAAGAAAGCTGGATGAGTTAAAAGTCATTTTGGACTGAAGTTAAAGATCTGTCTTATTCCATGTTTTTCCTCGCTTGTCTCATGTTGTATTTTCTTTTTAGAAAAGTGTAAGTAGTGAACATTACATGAAAGTGATTAGTAACGCTTTTCATTTTAAATGACTATAACTTTAAAAGTTTCGAGTGGCATTCATTATATGTTGGCATTAGAATCATCTGGGGATTATTATTTTTATAACAGCTTTATTGAGATATAATTTACACACCATAGATTTCATTTGTTTAAAGCATACATTTCAATGGTCATTAGTGTTTTCACAGTTACACAACCATCGACACAATCAATTTTAGAACATTTTCATCATCCTCAAAAGAAACCCCTCTACCTGTTAGGGGTCATGCTGCATTTCCTCTAACCCCCTCGGCTTTAGGCAACAACTCATCTACTTTCTGTCTCTATGGATTTATTTTTGGGGGACATTTTACATAAATGGAATCATAAAATGTGTAGTCTTTTGCGACTGGGTTCCTCCGCTTAGCATAATGTTCTCGAGGTTTATCTGTGCTGCACCATGTATCAGTAATGCATTTCTTTTTATTACTGAATAGTATTCCATTGCATGGATATACCACATTATATTTATGTGTTTGTGAGCTGACAGACATTTGGATTGTTTTTACTTTTGGGCTATCATGAATAATGCTTCTATAAATATTCATGTACAAGATTTTCATTGTCAGTTTTCTTGGGTGTATACTGAGGAATGGAATTGCTAGGTCATATGGTAACTCTATGTTTAACTCTTTGAGGAACTTCCCAGTTGTTTCCGATGTGGCTGTACCATTTTATATTTCCATCAGCAATGCATGAATGTTCTAATTCCTCTACATCCTCACCAACACTTGTTATCATCTTTTCTCGTATAGCCAACCTTGTGGGTCTACAGTGATATCTCATTGTGGTTTTGGTTTGTGTTTCCCTAATGGTTGGGATTATTGTTAACATGCACATTCCTGGGCTACAACCTGACCCTGAATTAGAATCTATGAGTGTGCCCTTTATCGAGACTCATATATCAGTTATTTGTTCCTGCATAACAAATATGTATTACCTCTCATAGTTCCTGTGGGTCACATATTTGGGAGAGGCTCAGTTGAGTGTTTCTGGTTTGCTGTTTCATAAGGTTCAATTAGATATCAGCCAAAGCTGCAGAAATTGAAGGCTGGACTTGGACTGGATGCAGAGTCTGCTTCATGGACATATAGTTTGTGCAACCTCTCAAGGCACCATGCTCAGAAGGGTCTTGCATGTGGCTTAATACCCTACTGTTGCTGTCTTGAAAATCTTAATAACTTGTCGTCTTTGCACTTGTGCTTTGTAAGTAAATTTCAATGGGACAAGGGAGCACATGTGAGCATTGGACACACATGCAACCTGTGTGTCTGCTGTTCCTTGTTGCCCTTTTTGCATATAGTAATTGTAACACACATGCATATGGGATTCCAGTGGACCTGTGGTGTGTGGGAGTTCAGTGAGACTCTACACAAGTACAAGGTTAAGTGTGTTACATTTATGACTGAGTAAATGGAGGTGTCAACAAGCCATAGAGGCCTGTTTCTGTTAGAACCTGAGCTTGCTATGAACACAGAAATAAGGCAACAGTGTTCTAAGAAATATAAATGACCAAGGAACCCTATCATATCCTCTCTTACTCATGTTACTTCTCTGTTTCAGCTGAACATTTATGCTTAAAATGTGACTAGAAGAAAGGGTAAGGTAGGAAAACCATAGTTTCTTTTATTTTTAGTCTTTCCCTATTTATCAGCAAGCTGACCGTAGAGACTATTGGTTGAATATGTGCCTATCAAGAAGTTAAAAAAAAATTCAGCCGAGTTAGTTTTATGCAGCATTTCCAGTGTTCTGGTAAGAATGAAAGGCATATGCATGTAAGAGCTATGAAATATGAATTGTGGAATTTTGATATTTTCACATTTGAGTTAAATACTCTCATATTTGCGCTCAAAATGGATATTGTACAATATCATGACAAATGGTCAATTTCCTACCAATAATTTAAAATTTTAATTTTTCTTTACTTGGAAAGACATTAAGTATCAAGTAAAAAAACTGACTGTGATAGGTAGAATTCTAGCTGACCCCATGATCCATTTCTCCTTTTGTAGCCCATATAATCCTTTCCTCTTGAAAATGGCCAAGATCTGTGAATTGACTCTAACCAATAGAATATGGTAAAAGTGATGGACTGTCATCCTTATGATTGGGTTAATATATATATATCTATGGCACATATATATATGTTTATACATGAATTAATGATTTGGCCCTGCTTGCATACACTAGAGATACTCCCCTGTTGGGTGTGAAGAAGCAAGCTGCTATGATGGAAGAAAGCTGAAACAATTGCATGGCTTCAGCGTGTCAAGAGCTATCAGTACTCCACCTACAACTTGTGATGTGGTTCTTATTGTGAGCCAGCTCATCAGGTGACCCACTTTCAAAATAGCAGTTTGGAGGTTCTTTGTGAGGACTGTTTATGGTATCAAACAGCTTAGATTGGTTTCCTAGGAAACAGACTCTGAGATAAAGTTTTGCCTGCAGGAGATTTACTTAAGAGAGTCCTCTTAGGAACAACCTTTTAAATAGTGAGGGAATTAGGATTGAGCAGAAGAAAAAGTTGAAAAGTAAGGCAGCTGCAAAAGTAGCCCCAGCCACAAGCACAGGAAGCCCTGGTGCTGGGATGGCCTTTCCAGTTGTCCTGAACTGAGACAAGGGCCCAGACCTTTGTGTCCCTGCCTAGAGCAATCACTGGATGTGGGGCTGCCTCTGGAATGTGGATCTAACCTTAGGTGAAGTGACTCCCTTCAGTTGAGGGCAGTCCAGGGAGGAAGACTCAGCTTTAAGCTGTCAGCAGCCAGCATTCTTGGCTACCTGCGGTAACGAGTGCCTCAGCCCTCAAGAGGAAATATAACTCATGCATTACACTATAATGCAATAATGTATAAATTGGTAGTGTGAGTGCCCGGTAGCATGGGAACATGGCAGCAAGGATTTCCTAAAGCATAGTTGCACAGCAGAATCAGTTCATTCTAATGTGTGCATTATAAAAATGCAGAGAAGTTTTACAAAGAATTTCAGAGTACATATTCTTATAAAAAGAGCATGTCAGTGGTTCTCTTAATGATACAAGCAATGATGCCAAAAAAAAAAAAAAAATCTAAAAATGCCTTCAGAGTACTCTCATATAAGAAAAACATCAGTCTTTAATTAAGTCTAATGAAGACAAGAAAAATGTGGTATCTACCTCACACATGTTTAATGAGCAGATAATTTGGCATGAATAGCATGAGGGTTATCAATGTAGGATTTCGAGGATAAATTACTGGTGGCATTAATTCATAAAGAGAGATTTATGTTTGCCATACCTGCCACTTTAACTTTTGAGATTTTTCTCTTCACTAAGAAATACATCTAGAAAATAAACATATTGCAAATTTTTATAGTGCTTACATGGGAGAAACAACATTAACATATTACAGTCATTATATGCTTCCCAAATTCACATTCGGTTTCATAAAAGAATAAAACAGTGATATTTTATTTAACAAGCAAATAATATAAAGAAAAAATATTCAGTTACATTACTCTGTAAGTGGTGGAGTGTGTGGAGATGGTTCAAAAACAGAAAAGAAGTGAGTAGTTAGTGCAACATCCATCAATATGTGTTCAATAAAGTATGGTGGACTAATAAAATAAATGCATTTATTGTGTTAATTGTTTACAATTAAGATAAGTGATTGAAACTCAGGAAGGCAGAAGCAAATCAAGCAGATTTGAATAATCTTATTCAAAGTGGAATAAGATGAAAAGGAGAGAATGAGGAGAATTAGTCCTACATAGATAAATTCTAGTTGAATTGGGTATGCAACATATTTTGGCAAGCAAATTCTGTCTCCCTTTTCTCCTCACAAATTGTATTATATTAGGTTATTTTTAATAGGGAAAGATCCCTGTCTTAGTCCAGTCGTGCTGCTATAATAAAATAAAATATCATAGACTGAGTAATTTATAAACAAGAGAAGTTATTTTTTATAGTTCTGGAGGCTGGGAAGTCCAAGATGAAGGCACCGATCAGTGAGGGCCAGTCTCTCACCAGTCTCTCAACAACCAAGATGGTACCTTGTTGTTGCGTCTTCCGGAGGAGGAATGCTGTATCCTTACACGGCAGAAGAAGCAGAAGGGGTGGAAAAGAGGGTGAGCTCTCTCCTTAAGCCCTTGTATAAGGGCATCTAATTTCATTCAATCGCCTCCTGAAGACCACACTTCTTAATAAAGTTGCTTTGGGGATTAAGTTTCAACATAAATTTTGGAGAGGACAAAAATATTCAAATCATAGCAATCCCTAATAGGGTAAGTTGAAATATCTTGGTGTACTTATTAGACAAGGTGGCTTCTCAGCCATGGTTTTATGTGCAGTTAGCTATAACTTTGTTGTGTATCTCTCATCAAAGGATTTTTTTGTTACTTCTGCTTCCCTGTTTCCACAGACTCTTCTTTACATACAAAGATCATCTGACCTCAAACTTCTCCTTAATTCTTTTTTTCTTTCTTCTGTATAGAACTCAGTGGTTGTAAGCTCTGGATGCAGGGTGAAGAACCACTAACTTTCATGCAAATCTCTCTTCTACCAAAAAGAAGAAGTTTCACATAATATAAAACTAATTCAAGTCTAATATAAGAAGATGGAGAAAATTACATTTCTTGGTAGCTCATTTTAGACTTTTACTTAAGGAGAAATATACCTTAAAACATTTATAAATTGAGGGGGGCATAAATGAGTCCTCATGGGGCATGGCTGTTGGTTAGCATCCAGTCTTTGGAAAAGATAATGCAACTACTCTGCTTGAGACATAAAAAATACATTTGGCCTTGAGGGTGAAGGAGGGGAAGATAGCAAGAATAAAGCCAGTAAGGTTACCCAAACTGTGTAGTGAACATTGGGCCCCTCTCTTTGGAATCTCTAATAAGTTCACTAAACCCACCAGGTGTTTAACGGAGTTAAATGTTTAACAGATTTTTCTGAATATCAATGAAAGATTTCAGTTTTGAGTAGGAGTTGTTGTGGGGGAAAAGAAAGAGTGCAAGTGGGTGCAAGCACCAGGGATAGAGGGGACTGCGAAGAATTAAAGATTTTAGGACCAGTGGAAATCATGGAGGAAGATTTCAGATTGTCTCTGGCCTTGGGATGGGGGGCAGGGTTGAGTTTGAGTCAACTTTGAGATCTCCAAGGGCCATGGAAACCTCAGTTTACATTTGGATTTTACTTATAAATCCTGCACACTGAACATAATATATAGTTTCTTGACTCCAAGAGGATAATATCTACCTATCCTTTATCTCTATATTTAGACATCCTTGTGATGAAAATTTTGTGTGATATACACCCCTGCTTCTTTGTGAGGCATGTGGAAATGATGCTCATTTTCTAAATAGGAAGAGTTGGACTATTCCATACTCTGAATTGTGTCAAGTTGCTTGGGTGTCCACAAGGTCACAAGATTTGGTGGCTCTTTGGTCCAGATTTGAGCCAGGATCTCACTGTTGAGCCTAATGGAAATCCTTTGATTCCCCAATGCCCAGCGTTAGCCAGGGATGGGAGGACAGGTAGAAGGAGGTCTTGCTGAGCCTGTGGGAGTACTGCTAGGGACTAATATCAACATGAACCATTAGCATTTGAGGAATATGACGCAAAGGGGTAAAGGGAATGAAAAGTTCTAGTCTTTAGCTACAATTGCCACTGAGCCTTGGCATGGCTTGCCCTGCAGCCCACCATCATTTACTAATTGGCAGAATTTCCTCTTTGTTATGCTGGGTCCATGGAAAACCCACGGCAGGAGCAAACCAGCTTGTCAAAGCACTGGCTCCAAGGACACAGTGACTCTTCACCCTGCTGGACCTTTATGCTTGAAAAACACTGGGCACCACAGGATGCTTTGCACAGCCAGGCCAGGCCAGCAAGCACAGGGTTCAATACGGTAAAGAATCACACTTCCATTCAGTACAGCCTATTGATAAGGCCCTGTTTTGCTGTTTAAAATTACCATGCAGAAGGACAACCCTACCATAGCTTTGAACTAGAAGGTTTGCTTTCTGCACACACATTGAAAGAGCAAATTGCTTAGAAATAAAACTGTTTTTGAAATTTATTGTATATTTCAAAAGCAGCGGACTATTTGATAGGGAGGATTATTCATTATTATTTTAACCTGTGTTACATTACTCAGCTTTATATATATTTTAAATTTAATTATGTGTGTGCTTTGACCTGCAGTCTCATATATCCAACTATTTTATTCAATATGTGCTTTGGATTCCAGACTCATCTATCCAGTTATTTTCTCAACCCTTTAGTTCGGTTGCTTAATCTGCATCTGAAATTAAATATATCTAAAACTGAACTCTTACTTTCCCATATACTCTTGTTCCACCCCTCCTACCAAACCCATCTTCATCTCATTAAATGGTACCTCTGTTCCTTTCTTTGCTCAGGCCAACACTTGTGATCAACCCCTGTACTCTGCACTTGATGAACTTTTTGTTGGGAAGGATCCTGCCCAAGATCCCCACCTGTTTCACTCCCCAGGTCACTCAGGTCTTCTGCTCAAATGTCACCTTACTAAAGAGATATTGGGATACCACCCTGTGTCTCCTACCTTGTCATTTTTCTCCTCTTACCTGTATTATTTTTTCAAAGCTTTATCACTATTTGAGAATTTACATATTTATTTATTGTAGGTATTCTCCTAATAAAATGTAAACTCTTTCAGAATAGAGACATTGGAAAGGTACTTACATACAATAGTTCTCAATAAATATGTGTTGAATGAATTAAAGAACAAATAAATGAAAGAATTGTTTTAGTGTAGATCCAAAAGATGATTATCCAGAGTTTAGTGTCAACCTAGATAAATTGGGGAAGTTGTGCCTTGAGGAGACACTGCCAGTGAACTTCAGTAGAAATCTTTTGGAGAAGTATTTAAATTATGATTTCTTGGAGGTGTTTTTTCTCAGACCATTCTTAAATCTAAAGGAAAATAAAAAAAATATGAAATTTATTTTAGAAACTCTTATTTGACATTTGTTCTGTCTGGTGCTGTGAGCAATGTGAACACAATACAGACAGAGTTTTTCTTTCAAGGATATTGCAAGGATATTTCTTTCAAGGATATTGCAATATTATACATTACAATAACACTAAATTAATCCACTGTGATGAAAACCCTTCAGATGTCTTATTATTTAGCATTAGCAAAAATAAATTATTATTAAGTAATTACTTGTTATATTTTAAAATGAAACATATATGAACAATAATTCAAAGAACACAAAGAAATATAAAAAAAGGAAGCAACAAATCACCTCAAATACTGGTATCAGAAATTACCAGTGTTACTGGGTGGACATTTACATAGATAGAAATCACAGAAGTCATATGGAAAGACTGGGAGAAAAATCAGTTGATAAAAATGAGATAACGTGGTGTTTTAAAAATGAGAAGTAATTGTTTTTCCTTTGATTTTACAGAAGAAGAAGAAAATAAAGAAAAACAGAAGGAATTGTTAATTTTTACAAAGTATTTCCTCACTGATCAACATATTGATTTGTGAAACAGGCTTTTATTTTATTTTATTTTTTATTTTTTGCTACCATGTAATTGTTTTATTGTTGTTATGTATATATTTAAAAATTTATTAGTTTTAATTTCTAATACAGCAAATAGTGAGAAATATAACCTATATATATTTTATGTATCTATTTATTTATTTATTCATTTTTATTTCAGCATATTATGGGGGTACAAATATTACGGTTACGTATATTGCCCATGCCCTCCCTCCCGAAAGGGCCTTTTAAATGAGAAATTGCACCATGAAGACCATTGAGTTGTTGGAGTGTGTGTGTGTGTGTGTTTGTGTGTAGGTAGTACAGTTGTTGACAATATCACTATGCTGTGCTATGAAATAGAGGGAATGGCAATGTTGCTTACCCTCCTCTCTCGCACTTAGTATTTGTTTGTTGTTTTGTTGCTTTTTTCTTCTTTAGTTTTTTGGTCGAGGTTTACAACAATTGCCTTCTGTTTTATGAGCACGATCTCTCAGTTGTTCTTAGTTCTATGTTAAGACGGATCCAATACTCTTCACAATGAGTTCTCAATATCCAAATTCTTTATTTCATCTCCAGTGGCTGGATTTGGGTATCAGGTAGATGTTTTTTTCCCATTTTTCTTTTTCTTTCATTTCTGCACTGCCTCTGATACTAAATTCTGCTGGGAGAAGTCTAAAGACAACTTGATATTTTCCCATCTTGTTGCTTCAGGAATCTTTCTTCATTTTTTCCCCTTTGTAATAGATTTTATATTTTTAGAGCAGTTTTAGGTTCACAGCAAAACTGAATGGAAAGTACAGAGTTCTCACATACCCCCTCCTCCCTGTGCATAGCCTCCCCTGCTGTCAACATCCTGTGCCAGAGTGATACATTGGTTACAATCAGTGGATGTGCACTGATACCCTATTATCCTCCCAAGCTCAAAGTTCCATTGTTATCACCCAAAGTCCAAAATCCAAGGGTTCACCTTGGTGTCATACATTCTATGGTTTTGGACAAATGTCTAGTGACACGTATCGACCATTATAATATCATACAGAGTTGTTTTTCTACCCTAAAAATCCTGTGTGCTCTGCCTATTCTTCCCTTCCTCCCACCTAATTCCTGGCAGCCACTGATCTGTTTTATTGTCTCCATGCTTCTGTTTTTTCCAGAATGTCATATAGTTGGAATCATATAATATGTAGCCTTTCAGATTGGCTTCTTTCACTTATATGGATTTAAGGTTTCTCCATATCTTTTCATGGGTTGATAGCTTGTTTCTTTGTAGCACTGAATAGTATCTTTTTTCATTTTTAAAATTAAAAAAATCAGAAGTATCTGAATGTTCTTATTCTATATATTTTTTCTTGTTGTACAGTATGACCTTTAAATTTGGCTATTGTTTAATATTTGACACATGGAAGCATAGCAATAAAATAAACTCCTCTAAAATTTCCACCTCGCTATAAAGATCAGATTTTTCCAGGATCATTGTTTCTAAAAATATACTTTGTGCTATCCCAGCCCCGTGTCTATATCACAGAGATAAACACTATCTTAAATTTTATTCATATTCCCTTGCATTGCACAAAGAATTTGATGAGCTATCTATAAATTTATCTCTCTAAACTACATGTTGTTTAGTGAGTTTTTTTTTTTTTTTTTTTTTTTGCAGTTTATAAAAATGGGTTCATAATATATGTAGTCTTCTGGAACTTGATTTTTTTTCCCCCACTCATAATTGTTTTAAGATTCATCCATCTTGTTCCTTTGACTAAATATGACCTAAATCCATTGTCTTATAGACAAGCACTTGTGTTATATCACTTCTCCTCTTATAAACAGTGCTTCTAGGCCGGGCGCGGTGGCTCACGCCTGTAATCCTAGCACTCTGGGAGGCCGAGGTGGGCGGATCGTTTGAGCTCAGGAGTTCGAGACCAGCCTGAGCAAGAGCGAGACCCCATCTCTACTATAAATAGAAAGCAATTAATTGGCCAACTAAAAATATATAGAAAA
>CAUYPO010101418.1:0-20411 GCA_963574435.1 Cheirogaleus major
TTTTAGTTGGTCAATTAATTTCTTTCTATTTTTAGTAGAGACGGGGTCTCACTCTTGCTCAGGCTGGTTTCGAACTCCTGACCTTGAGCGATCCGCCCGCCTCGGCCTTCCAGAGTGCTAGGATTACAGGCGTGAGCCACCGCGCCCGGCCCAGCATAATTATTAATAGCACCCCTTTTCACTCACAAGTATCCTGATTTGGATGATAAGTTATATGGTCACCTCATCCATAGGAGATAGTAAGTGGCTAAGAAGATGAAAAACATAAAACACCAATTGCCCAGGACTAATACACCAGATCCCTTCGTTAACTGATTCTTCTTTTAGCCTGCTTTTGAGGAAAGGTTTTTACCAAATTTTAGAAATCTTCCAAGGCATTAATCGGATTAAATCAAATTCCCTTATACTGTATCTATATTATTATTACCAATTATTACCTTAAAAAATGGACTTACATTCCTATTCCATATATTACATCAAAAAAAGAAAGTATGCATTTTAACTGGATTTTCAACAAAATTTTGTTTGGTGAGAAAGGGAAGGAAACATGTAATTCTGTGATTCCACTAACTAAGTTGAGCTTTCACTGAACTATATAAAGTCTCATACAGATATCAAGTGAGAAAAATCCAAGGATGATATTTGTGAACTACCTGTGGTTAACTGATATTGCAAAAGAAACCACATTAGACGATAATAACCAGAAATAATTCACAAATATATAAAATAGATTTCCATGATGAAAATAATCAAATTTTCTGGCCAAGGGCTATTTATTATTTTCTTTCAAAGTTTAGGACCATGAAAGGATACCCAAATAAATTTGTTTGTCTAAGCTGATTAGGAAACAGTGATTAAAAAAATTAAACTCACCATTCTCGTTCTATATTCTAGTATAAGGAAAATAACACTGGGAGACTTCACTGATACTATTAAAAAGTTAACATTTTGGTAATGTTTTCATTTTCTACTTTATGACATTATTTACTCAAAGAAATCTACATCATATATAGAAGTAGTAAATATGACTTTAGTTTTATTAATATACTGATAACTTAATTATTTTTAAATAAACAGCCTTACCTTATAGTCAGAGACATCAGGAGAGTAGTCAGATGTTAGTTCCAAAAGCTAAAAAAGAAAAAACCCACAAGGACACAAGCCCTTTTTTATTCTCACATTCCCATATTATATGCTCTTCCCTCCTACCCCTGAGAAAACGTGTAGAGATGGGGTGGTGCCCATGCAATCTGGGTGCCCTACCACAAACCTATGACATATATATTTAATATATATTTAAATATATTATAAATATATGTAACCAGACTTGCCAAGTGAGTTTATTTCAAAGGAGAATTAACTTTTTTTATTGTAATAGTTGCTGTTTTAAAATATACCTTAAATGCAATCTTTTCTCCAACTTGAGGGGCAGCTGCCAGCAGCGGTAACAGAGTATAGTCCTTCTTGTGTCTCTCTACTGGATTCTGAAAAACAGTATTAATCATGTGACTCTGTTACTGGTGAGAAACTATGAACCCATGACATGAATGGCAGATACACTCCATAGGGAAAAGGGAGGAGGTAAACTCATAGTAAATACTAACCTGGATAATAGTAGATGAGTTTGTTATTGTTTCATTTAACTGCTGCTGCTTCTGGTATTCAGTGTTTCTATTTAAAAGACTAGAAACAGCCTGCCCACGTCCTCGCCCTCTCCCACGCATGCCCCGACCCCTAGCTCCCTTCCAAGAGAGAAGGTCCTCTCCTCTACCCCATCCTCTTCCTAAATTAGTGGGGAGAGACGAGTTGGAAGGAGGACCAGGAGCCTGTCTGCCACCGTTTGAGTCAGAATGCTTCCACCCAGCAGCACTTGGAGACTGTGATGATGACCCTGGACCTGGACAACCTCTTCCTGTAAAGAGGCCTATGGTCTTTAAGAAACTCGCAGCACGCTCCGGGGTCGTCTTTGATATCATGCATTGGTCATCTGACTCTGAACTAGAGTCTGAACTAGAAGATGATGAGATCTTGTCCTTGCTGGCGGTAAGGTTAAAGCCAGCTTTTGTAGCCGGTTTGTTTGCAGCTGGGTTTTTTGTAGAGGGTCCTTCCTTTGATAAATCAGCTGATACTTTCTCTGAGGAATTTCTGACCTTCAAAGTGGCATTACTGAGACCATTACTGGCAGATTCATTAGAAGACTCAGACTCCGAGGAGGAACTGGGACTATCTTTTGAACAAATGTCTACACCACCTTTCTTTCTGACTTTAGCAAGGCTGTTTCTAGCAGAACCTTTTGGAGGACTATAGCTCTGGATGGTCCGCTCTTTTACTGACTGCGCTTTTGGAGACTTGGGATTCTTCATCTTTTTTTTATATTCATATTTCTCCTTTTTCTTTGGTGATTTTCTTTTGGTTTCTTCGTCACCATCATCCACTACACCACATGTTGCTTTGTTTTTTCTCTTGCTTTTTTTCCTCACAGTCTGATCTATGATAGCTTTTGGCTCCAGATCCAAGGCCTTCTCATTATTACTATTGTTCTCTTGCTTCTTCCAATACGTCTTTGAATATTTGTAACCTAGTTCAATTTCTTCATCCTCCTCTAACTTAAATGCCCGCTTCTTTGCTTTTCTAGCTGATAAATCAGTACTGTCACCATTACTAACTACTATAGAATTCTCAGCAACTTCTCTCTCTTCTAATTTAACTCTGTCAAAAGAACAAGAGAGAAAGCTAGAATGAGCAATTCATAGCATGTCTCCAGGACATAGTTACATACTGAGATGATCCTGCAAACTGTCACTACCATCAGTCAATAAAAAAACTCATACCATCACAGAATACACAACAGCATGAAACTAGTTATTTTGGTCTACTTCAACAACATTAGGTATCTTTGGGAACAAAGACTATGTTTTCCTCTGTAGCTTTGAAGAAAAGTGAATTTGTCAAGGAAAGACAGAATAATTGTGGCCATTAAACAACAAAAAGAAAACTTTTTCAAATTCAGTTTTATCTGAGGTCTGCCCCATATACCACTGAAGCCAACTGCAGAGGTACTTCCTGCCATATACAATATGCATGTGAAGCATTTAGAAGCAAGTTACCTGTCATTGTGCTGTAATTACTACTTTTAACAGTTTTCATTTGTTTTTGACATTGTTAACTTCATTATAAAGAGTGTAATTCCTTGGGAATGACATTAAGAGGAGTTAAAATTTTTTTAAAAATGTAATTCCCAAATGATTCATTCATTGAAGTATAACTGTAGTTAGCTAGCGGCAAGTTATTAACTCATTAGGCAGGGCACAGTTCATAAAGTAAACTTAATAGGAGGGGATACGGTCCTTACAATTGTAATATTTAAATAGTCCTTAAATTGCAGAGAGAATAGAGACCTATTTCACTCTCAATAAAAAGGAAAAAGAACTTTTTGAAATTTGGATTATTTTCAAGATGTCATTTGAAAGAGTCGAACATTATTAATAAATCATACTTTTTCTGATTTGAGAGAGAGACTCAAAGATGTAGTCACTGTTTCAAACCAAAATCTTATGAATCTGACATGCTTTGGGGAAAGGAATATTCAACAACTAAGGGCAAACAAGGGAAAGTAGCACAACTCTGGAATTAATTCATTGTAGCTGAAGCTTAAAGAAAAAAAAAAAAAGCCCCGATATGAATCTGAACCGGAATGATCGCATCTCACCACCTTACTGAGACAACTAACATATCGGTAATTCATACTATTAATACAATTGCTCCTGGATACTTACCTCAGTATCATTTTTTTTTAATTTCCCAAAGCATATTTAAAATTATTTTGTGTTTCCCAATTCACAGCCCAAAAGGACCCAAACACCTATTTGAGTGAACCCCAAAACACCCAGGTGAGACACAGAACGATACCCACCAGAAGTCTCAGGGGATACCGGGCACATAGAACTGAGGTTGGACAACGCACACGGTATGTGGAAAACATGATTCCGCTGTGTCAGCCTGGGTCTCCTACACCCTGACCCTGAAAGGCGCCAACGGTAAGGCCAGGTCTCCACACATCTGCACCATGCTAAGTGAAGATTTTGTTAAAACGAGGCTGAAAGAAACACGGGCCCTGCTTGTACCCATCACAGTGTTTTTTCAAGCTTGGTCCACCTGTAATTAGAAGCATCCCGGGGAAGGACGCTCGTTAAAATACAAATTCTTGAGCCCTGTACTTGACTAGACCAATCAGGATCTCCGGGGTTCACGAAAGCGCGTTTTCACAGTCGCTACCCCCATCCCCTCCCCACGCCGCGCCCCCTCCCCACCGCGGTCTAGCCGAGGCGCCCCCGGGCGAGCGCAGGCGCGTCCCCGGCCCGCCCCGCCGGCCCGCCGCGCCCGGCCCGCCCCGCGCGCACCTGAGGCAATCGTTGTCTCTCACCAGGCGCGCGCTTTCGGCGGGGGGCAAGAGCCCCCCCTCCAGGTAGAGGCCTAGGATGGCCCCAGAGCTGAAGCCGAAGCGCTGGCGGATAAGACTAATGAGATCCGTGACCACTCGGCATCTATTCAAGTCGACCAGAAGCCAGAAGGCCGTGCAGTGCGGGGTGGCTGGCGGTGGGTAATCAAATTGAAGCCGTAGCCTAACCGTCTCGGAGGCTGCCATCTTGCTCGGTACTCAACGGAAGCCGAGAGATACCACGGGGCTACGGAGAGGCGTGCTCGGGCGGCCCGCCCCCCGGCGCCGGGAACGTGTGCCGCCTATTGGTGGGAAGCGGCTACTACAGGCTTCGTCAATCGCGAGAACTCGGAGCGTGGTGGATGCCACTCAATTTTGTTCAGGGCGGGCATAGGGACGAGTGTGAATGAGATGCCTTTATTCCTTCCCTAGCGAGGACTCTGTAGGGTCCGAATTTGGGCAGGTCTCTGGGTAAGCAAGCGCTTCTCCTCAGCACTGGTATTATACTAAGATATTTGCTCGTATTCGTAAAAGATTTTTAAAAAACAACTCCAAACACATTTCGTTGACAAAATTTGTCATCATAAAGAGCTGAAAAAGATGTAATTCCTAGCGTGTTGTCAGTATTGACATTTTAAAATAAAACCATAATTACCCTTCTAAATGTATCCAGTAGAATATAAATACCTTAGCTCTTTAGTAATAGCCACCACCTTTATTACTTTAAAATATTGCCACAGCCTGGACAACAGAGCAAGACCCCATGTCTACAAAACCATTTAAAAATTAACTGTGTCTGGTGGAGCTGCACCTGTAGTCCCCGCTACTCAGGAGGCTGTGGCAGGAAGATCTCTTGAGCCCAGGAGTTCAAGGTTACAGTGAACTATAATCACGTCACTGCTCTTCAGCCTGGGCGACAGAGCCAGACCCTGTCTCTTAAAAAATAATTAAATAAAACAAGATGAAACTGAGGTAAAAATGACAATTTCATAAAAATGGGGATTGTGGAGTTAGGATTTTCCTATTGGCTATGATCAAAGACCTGTATATTCATGTTAGAGAAATGGAAGCTTGTTAACTATTATATATAAATTTATTAGCAATTTAATCTCGTAGTTGAAATCAATTATGCTTATAAATATGCATTTGACAGAATTGGAAGCATATATCAATATCTAAGAAAAAGGAGTTAATCCCAATGAAATGAAACTGTTTTGTCAAGTTCAGGGCATTACTAGGTTTTGTGTATCAATGATTGCCATTATGTGCATTATTTACAGTGGAATCCATTACGTATTCTCCTAAAGTTAATCTAAATTTAAAAATACCTGATAGAAATGAATAAAGAAGGCAGGTGCGGTGGCTCACGCCTGTAATCATAGCACTCTGGGAGGCCGAAGTGGGAGGGTCCCTTGAGCTCAGGAGTTTGAGGTTGCAGTGATCTATAATGACACCACTGCACTCTGGCCGGGGTGACAGAGTGAGACTCTATTTCCAAAAAAAAAGAAAAGAGAAAGAAAGTAAGAAAAGAAAAGAAGAAAGAAGAAAAGAGGTAGGTGCCAGTGAGGCTATCTAGATGGTGGTGGTAGAGGGTGCATTTCTTTTGGGAGAACAGAAAACAGTCCACAGGCATGTTCTCAGACCATCAGCTTCAGAGAATAGTCCAGCTGAAAGAGGGAGATGTGGAACTTGATTCCTTTACAATCATCCATGCTTGTCTCCCCTTAGGAAGTGTTCAAGCACTCCTCAGGATATATTTACCCCTGTCTAAAGACTGCCACTCCATAACATGGATAGTTACCTGAGCAGTGGGTGGCTTCTAAGTGCTTACCTGGCTATTCATTTTTCTTCCCTAAAGGTAGGTAAAATAGCACCATTCCCTCTACTATGGGGACCTCCAGTGAAGACAAAAGACGGAATCTCAGCTATGCTTTTCAAAAGGAGTCAGAACTAGAGTGTTAACATAATTTTAATAAAGTTGAGTGGTAGGTACACAATTCTTCATACTTGTCTGTATTTTGCAATATTCATGATTACAAAAATTTATAGAAAGGATCTATTTTTTGTCAAATAATCCCTTAGACACCTCTAAAGGGTTATTTGGCAATATTTGTCTAAATTATAAAAGCATGTACTCTTTTGACCAAGCAATTCCACTTCTAGGCATTTATCCTACAGAAAGACTATGTGCAGAGACTTCTGTACAATGGTTATGGCAACATTGTTTGTGATAGCAAGTTACTAGAAACAAAGCAAATGCCATCAATAGGGATTGCATTAAATAAATTAGTGTATGTCTATCCAATAGCTGTATAGTATTCTGTTGTATGGATATACCATAATTTATTCAATGCAATCCCTATGAGGTAGTTCCAAATACATTGATATGGAAAGGTGTCTAGAATATAATGAGAGAAAAGAGAAAGAAGCTAAACTGTATATATTATATACTTTTATTTGCTTTTTTTAATTTTGTATTTTTTTGACAGGGTCTTGCTCTGTTATCCAAAGTCCTTAAACCAATATATCAATGTGGGAAGAAATGTCATCTTTATTACTATAAGTCTTCTAATCCACGAACATGGTATGTCTCACCATTTATTTAGATCTTTGATTTCTTCATCAGCACTGTGTAGTTTAGGGTTTTTGGTTGTTGTTGTTTTAAGAGCCCTGAGGCTCTATTCTTTCTTTCTTTCTTTTTGCCTATTTTCTCTCAGTTTTTCAGATTCCAGAATTTCTATTGTTTTGTCTTTTAGTTCACTAATTCTTTCCTCTGTCCCCTCCATTCATTCCGCTGTTGAGTCCATCCACTGAGCATTTGATTTCAGTTATTGTATTTTTTCATACTAAAATTCCCATTTGGTTTTTCTTTATATCATCTATTTCTGTGCTGAGACTTTCTATTTCTTTGCTTTATCTTTCTATTTTTTCATTGGTTTCAAACATGTTTGTAGTTGTTCATTGAAGCCTCTTTATCATGGCTACTTTAAAATCTTTGTCAGACCTGTCTAACATTTCTGTTATCTCAGTGTTGGCCTCTGTTTATTGTCTGTCTTCATCCAGTTTGCGGTCTTCCTAGTTCTTGGTAGGCCAAGTGATTCTTGATTAAAATCTGAACATTTTCACATTATCTTCTGAGACTTTAGATCTTGTTGGTTCTGTCTTAGCTGGCTCTCTCTGGCACTGTTCCAGCAGAGAGAGGGAAGATACCACCTCATTACTGCCAAGTGGGGATAGAAGTCCAGGTTCACTACTTGGGCTCTGTTGATACTGGAAGGTGGGGGACTTTTCCTTGTTGCTGACTGGTGAGGGAGTTCCTTGTACAAGGGCTCATTCTGACAAATGTGTACAAGTGGACTCAAGTAAACTCATTAGTTTCTGGTTCCTGATTTACTTTTAATTGAGTTTGGAAATTCCAGAATTAAACTGCATTCTGCTACACCCACCCATAGAGTTGAATGATTATTCCTGTTATTGCACCTACAGGAATTTAAACTTAGAAACTGGAGCTGAAAATAGGGCTCCAAACAAATTCTAGATATAGTGAACCATTGTCACAAATCTTTTTGGGTTATTCATGACATATCTTTATAAACAGCTCAAACTGCCACTTAAAAAAATAAAAGCAACAATTAAAAAGTAAATAATTTTGAATGGCTCATTAAACTAGGCTTCTGGAAAAACTCCAGAGGAGGAGAGGGGAGCAAAAAATCCCTCTGGCCTTGCTGAGTTTCCTTGCTCCTAAGAATGGTTTCTAATCCATTTCATCTCCCTTGTTTTCTTGTCCTCACTCAGCTTTGTCAAGCACATTTACATCTTGCCTCCTCCTGGACCTGGGGGCTTTGTTATGTAACTCCACATCGCTGCTCTGAGTTCTGATAGTTCCTGTGGCAAGTCTCCCTGAATAGAGGAAGGACACCTTTTTCTTGCACTATCATAAGAAAATTGACTGACATACAGATATGGCCACGTGACTGCTTATCTAACCCTCTTCCTCAGATTCACATCCTCTTTGGCAAATCCTAAATTGATAGCATGACAATCTGTTGTGCTCAGGATCCTGCATTCTGGCCCAGATTTAACCAAGTCCCCTTTAATTTATTTGCCAACAAATCTCCTATTACTTGTGTTAGTAGTTCCCCAAATAAGCTAGGGCTGCTCAGGCCCTGCACACCATAAAATAATAATTTATCCCAAACTTGGAAAAAGGCAAAATGATAACTGTTTGGCTTTCTGATATTGTAGAAGAGGATTTTCCAATAAGCTTGCCTGGCTCTTATACGATACTCTCAATTACAACCTGTGGGTCCCTGTGGGTCAGAGTCTGTTTGGCCAACCATCAGTGACAGCCTATTGAGGACACAGTTTAGCAAGAAATACAAAAATTAAAACAAATAACTACACAAATGATTATTTAAATACAATTATCATGAGCATGATGAAGGAGAGGTACCAGATACCATGAAGCTCCATTAAGAGGATTCTAGTCTTAACCTAGTCTGTAGTGTTGGGAAAAGCCTTCCTGAGATGGGACATTTAAAGTGGCAGCGCTTCGAAGGTTCAACAGTAAGGAGCCGGGCACAGGGGGAGGAAAGGTTTGAAAGAGGATCCCATGCAGGTAGAACAGCACGTGCAGTGCACAGAGACACCAAGGGAAGATGATGTGAAGACACACGGGTGAGGGTCGGGGAGATGGTCATGTAATGCCAAGGCTTGCCAGCAAGCATCGGCACCAAGAATTTGCCAGAAGGACCTTTAACAAGCTCCCCAACCAATCTCTATCAGCTTCCCAAACCCTTCCCAATATAAACATACAATTTTTAAAACTACACATTTTTGCATACACAGTTTTAACTTCCTAGTATCTTTGTTCCAGTCCTATTGCCTCCCTTATAGCCCTTTTATATTTTTCAGCTGCCGTAAGAGGACAGGTTTACATTGTAGAAATATAATCAAGTGCACATTGAACTATAAGTATCACCTTTTAAAAAATGTTCTGAGGCTACTCCCCATCACAGAAATTCCCACTGGTTCTTCACCCAGCCTCTGCTCTCTCTTTTTTTTTGAGACAGAGTCTCACTCTGTTGCTCTGGCTAGAGTGCCATGGCATCAGCCTAGCTCACAGCAACCTCAAACTCTTGGGCTCAGGCAATCCTCCTGCCTCAGCCTCCCAAGTAGCTGGGACTACAGGCATGTGCCACCATGCTCGGCTAATTTTTTTCTATATATATTTTTAGTTGTCCAATAATTTTTTTCTATATATATTTTTAGTTGTCCAATTAATTTCTTTCTATTTTTTTTTAATAGAGACGGGGTCTCGCTCTTGCTCAGGCTGGTCTTGAACTCCTGACCTTGAGCGATCCGCCCGCCTTGGCCTTCTAGAGTGCTAGGATTACAGGCGTGAGCCACCGCGCCTGGCCTCAGCCTCTGCTCTCTTTGGCTGTTTTTTCTCTCTACACAGCCCCTCTCCTCCGACTTCTTTTCATCTCTCTCTCTCTGTTTTCCTCTCCTAGGAGCAAAACAAAAGCACTCTTACAGTCCTGTGCAGCACAGTTTAGCAACTCCCCTCTAGTCAGTCCTCTTTCTATCCTTTATCCATCTTATATTCTGCATACATTTCAAAGCAAATTGAACACATTGGTACATTTCCCCTAAACACTTCAACATTTCTATCATTAACTAGAGGTGAAGTTTTGTTTACATTTTTTCCTTTTGAGGTAATATTAGTATATTATGAAATGCACAAATCTTAAGTGTACATTTGGTGAGTTGTGGCAAATGCCTACAACTGTGCAACCCAAACCCCCATCAAAATATACCTTACTGTTACCCCAGGAAATTCCCTAATGTCCCCCTAGAGACAAAGGGACAGCCATAGTTTCTAGCTGATTTTTACACCACTGTTTTATAAGTCAGTTCCCTGGCCCTTACCTCTACCTCTATCATTGCTAGAATAAGCCCACTGCAAGATTTTTTCTTTTTTTAAGAGAGGGTCTTGCTCTGTCACATGGGCTAGAGTGCAGCACCATCATCATAGCTTACTGTGACCTAGAACTCCTAGGTTCAAGGGATATTCCCACTCAGCCTCCTGAGTAGCTAGGACTGACTACAAGTATACATCATCATGCCCACCTAATCTTTACATTTTTTTGTAGAGACAGGGGTCTCTCTATGTTGCTCAGGCTGGTCTTTAACTCCTGGCCTCAAGTGATCCTCCTGCCTTGGCCTCCAAAAGTGCTGAGATTACAGACATGAACCCCATCCTATGAGTTTTTTAAAATTAATAATGTCACTGTTCAGTCCACAGCTGGACTTTGAAGTGTTGCCCCAGTTCTTGGGCTCTTGGTATGGAGAAATTGCAAGCCTTGGCCCAAGCAATGGAGAGAGATGACAGACACTCAGCAAGTATGCGTGAAGAATTTATTGCGAGTAAAGTTTAAAGGTGCAAAGCCAAAGTACATTTCCTAAGGGAAAATGGGTCTGTCTCCGCAGATGGAGAAGACGCTAGCTAGCTACCTCTATGTTTCTCTTTTTATATGCTTTATGTTTAGGTAAAGATTAGTTGTAATTAGGACTGAATTCCTTTCTATGTTTGGACACGACTTAAAGGTTATGTTAGGCCGGGCGCGGTGGCTCACGCCTGTAATCCTAGCTCTCTGGGAGGCCGAGGCGGGCAGATCGCTGGAGCTCAGGAGTTCGAAACCAGTCTGAGCAAGAGTGAGACCCCGTCTCTACTAAAAATAGAAAGCAATTAATTGGCCAACTAAAAATATACAGAAAAAATTAGCCGAGCATGGTGGCGCATGCCTGTAGTCCCAGCTACTTGGGAGGCTGAGGCAGGAGAATTGCTCGAGCCCAGGAGTTTGAGGTTTCTGTGAGCTAGGCTGATGCCACAGCACTCACTCTAGCCCGGGCAACAGAGTGAGACTCTGTCTCAAAAAAAATAAAAATAAATAATAAAATAAAAAGGCCCTTGATTAAAACTGCTCTATCCAAAAACACCTATATATTCAGAAAGAGTGAACCACAGCTCCCTGAAGAAATAATATTAGCAGAAAGCCAAGCTGTAAAATACCAACTTTAATATAAAAAGTGTTCCAATCCAAATCAAGAACTGGTGAAAATGAGTTGAAATATCATTAAGATATTAATTCTCCCCCATACAGATCTATAAATTCAGTGCAAATCTACCAAAAACCCATCAGCCTTTGTTTTGTAGAAATGTATAAGCTGATTTTAAAAGCCCTGGGAAAATGCAAAGGACCTAGCTAAAACAACTTTTGAAAAAAATTAAAGTTGGCGGACTACCAGTACCAGATTTCAGGACTTATTGTAAAGCTACAGTCATCAAAACAGTGTGGTATTGGCATCAAAATAGACACATAGAACAACAAAACAGAATTCAGAAATAAACCCACACACACTTGGAGAATTAATTTTTGACAGGTGCTAAGGCAGTTCTTTGGAGAAAGGAGAGTCTTTTCAACAAATAGTGCTGGAAAAATTAGATATCCATACCAAAAAACTATAATTAATGATTAATACTTTGCACCATGCACAAAAGATTTACTTAATATGAATCACTGATCCAAATGTAAAACCTAAATGTATGAAACTCCCAGAAGAAGACATAAGAGAAAACCTTCATGAACTTAAGTTAGGTAAAGATTTCTTCTGTACTAAAAGCAACATCCATAAAAGAATAAATTGGTAAATTATATTTCATCAAAATTTAAAACTTCTGCTCTTCAAAAGATACTGTAAAGAGAGTAAAAAGACAAACAACAGATTGGGAGAAAGCATTTGCAAACCATATATCTGATAAAGTACTTATATCCAGAATTCATAAAGAACTCCCAACACTCAGTAAGAAAACGACCTTACTACCTCAATATGGGCAAAAGACTTGAACAGACACATCCCCAGAGAAAATGTATGAATGGCAAATAAGTACATGAAAACACACTCAACGGCATTTGTCATTAGGTAGCACATGGACTCGTTTGGGCTGAGATAATTAGCACTAGTCCAGGTAACTCTGCCCCCTGCTGCCCTAGCTGGCTTCTGGACCTGAGCCCTGGCTTGCTCAGAAATATCCCGGCTTCCAGACTCTTCCACACCCCTTTCCCCACTGCAGCATATACATGCGCTGGTATGATACAAGGGAAGTCAAGGGCTAATGGTACTAATAATAGAGTTTAGGAAAACAAGCGATTTGAACCCTGATTTCTATTTTACTCTTATTCCTTTTATTTATGTATTAATCTTTTTTAGGAGTGGTCACACCCAATTCATAGATAACCCACAGTCACAGAAGAGGGTGTTGATACCCCTCTCCACCTCTCTATGGCAACTGCTGCTGCCATGGAAACCACTGGGGAGACAAGGGGAGGGACAAATACTGGATCTGTAAAGGATCTGTAAGTTCAGGAGTGAAGGAATGAAATCAACTGTGAAACCCAGGAGTATTTTAGGGGACTTGATTAGAGGAAATATTCCCAAGCAGAACTAGCCTGTATGGAGGGTGACTACCCTACTCCGATATTTTTCTACTCCAGCAGGAAACTTTCCTTTTGATCTGTTCTGCTGCCTCTATGCAAATCAAAGATTAATTTGGCTTAACAAGCATGTTCTTTAAACAACGCAAGTAACTCTGGACCAGTTAAAGGTCTACTAGCCACCGACATATGAGCATGAGTTCAGTTAAAAGCTTCCAATGAGTCCCGTGTGGCAATCAGCTACCCTGAATACAGGAGAGCTTGGGCTGAGGGCGCAGGAAGTCAAATCAATTTGGAAAATGGAGCACTTGAGGGGTGTGGGGTGCTCCAGGGAATGCCTGGAGCAATATGAGAATATGTGAGAAGACACCAGGAGACAAGAAGGGACAGAAAAGGAATGTGGAGCTGACTGCCAGCAACAGAAAAAAGGCTGAGAAAAGGATGGTTGTCCACCTGTATGGAAATTTCTGTGTCCATTTAAAAATTGACCATTAAGCTCCATTGCAATAAGGGAAATATTCATGATATTAATAAAATGTAGAGTGAAGAAAGCAAGAGGCATAAGAAAGAAATGTCAGAGGTTGACAAGTACAAACTTCACCTAATTAAATATTTTAACTAGAATTGGCCTTGAAAGTCTTCCTTCTTTCCTTCTCCTCCTTTCCACAGATTCTTCTTCCCAGGTGAGTCCTATTACTACCGTATTTCAGCTACGGGATGCATGGAACAGCCTTCTGTGGTCTAGCAAACACTAGGAATATAACTGCGGTTTATAGCATTGTCCCGGTGGGTGAAGCTTGAACATTTTCAACATCCAGATTTTAAAATGTACTTTTGTTTATAAATTGGAGACTGCCTATAATTCATGTAGTATTTTGCTAATTTATATTGCTATTTTAATAAAGGGGTTCATTCTTTTAGACAGAGCAGAGTTGGCCAGATTATGTGGTTTGTCTCCCTCTCTCTACTCCTGGAGGGGACCCGTCTCCAGGTCCCTCCAGGGCACTCCCAGTCCCCTCTAGCAAACTGCACCCGCACTCAGCCTCCACACGACCTACCTTGCATATCCAACAGACTTTTGTGGAAAACTGGTGCTTTGAGAAAAGACACTGTGGAGACAGAGGGCCAGGGTTCTCATGTCCTGTCTTAGGACCTGCTCTGCTAGAGCTTAGGATCGTTCTAGGTCACTGACAACAGGAAATGAGCAAGCAAGCGGCTGTGCCAAGGAATTTAGTTTCTGTTTTAGTTATTTCACTTTATTTTCTATTTTTTTTGGGGGGGGACCTCAGCTTCAGAGAGTTGAATTATCTCTTCTCCTCAGTTCATAGCGTTCTATCATCATGAAAGTCTCTCTGGTTTCATTTTTACTTTCCATCTTCTACTCAATCTCAGCTTTCATTTTTGTTCTCTTCCACCGTGGGCACCCACTCTAACACATTTGATAGAAAGTCTTATAAAACATATAGTGTTATTTGTCCTGTACTATAGACATCATTTTTTTGCCTATTTTTTTTTTATTTAATAATTTTCAAGATAGATTCAATTTGCATCTCGTTCAGGGCTTCTATTCTATGTTATAGTATAAACCCTAGAATGAACCCATCATGTTTTATTCGCCCAGACCCCCAGGGAAGGACACTGGGGTGGTAGGCAGATTCTAAGATAGTCCCCAAGAGTCCTACCCTCTGGCGGATGTGTCCTGTATAATCCCCACCCCTTACGTGTGGGCAGAACTAGTGACTATGATGCGATATCACTCCCATGATTAGGTTACCAACCAGTTGACTTTGAATTCATCGAAAGAGAGACTTAATCAAGCGAGCCCTTTAAAAGAAGGTGAAGCATGAGAGAAACGTTTATCTTACTGGCCTCATGAAGATGAAAGCTGCCATGGCACTACAGCTACATGGAGCTGGATTTTGCCAACAACCTGAATGAGTTTGGAAAAAGATCCTGAGCGTCGGATGAGACAACAGCCCCAGCTGACACCCTGATTGCACATATGTGAGACCTGAACAGAGGACCCAGCTAACCTGTGCCTGGACTCCTGAGCCACAGAAACCATGCGGTAATAAAGGAGAGTATTCTTAAGCCATAAATTGGTGATAACTTGTTACACAGCAATAGAAACCTAATACATCTAGATTGCCCCAACACTTTGCTGTAACAAAGGTATAAATATCTTGTATATATATCCCATTAGGAACCTATATATATGTGTATATATATATGGAGAGAGAAAAAATATATCCATATAGGAGTGGGATGGCTGGATCATAAAGTGTATATATATTTAAATTCACTGAGAGCCGGATTATTCTCCAGGATGGTGGTACGTACGAGCTGGTGCACAAGAGTTCCATCACTGAGCACCTTTACTAACACTTGATATTCTTTAATTTTTGCCATTCTGGGGATATAAAGTGGCAATTTACATTTATTTGATTTCTATGAGTTTAAGTATTTCTTCAAATACTTCTTAAACATTTTTTCACATCTTTCCCCCCATTTTTCTATTGGAATCTTGTCTATTTCTTGCTGATTTGCAGAGAGTAGTTGTAAACTAGGGTTGTTGGGAAAGTATCCAGCCAGGTAACCGTTCTCATTTTATTGACAATGGCTGGATACTTTCTAGACAGGCGTCATATGCTAGATATACATCTCATCAGTTTTATATGTCACAAAATCTTCTCCCAGTCTGCCATCTGTCTATTAATTTTGTCTGGTTCCTATACCATAGAATTAAGCACATAGGATTTGGAGCCAGACTGCCTGATCAAATGCTGACTCTGTCACTTACTAGCTGTGTAACCTTGGGCAAGTGATTTAACCTCTCTGTGCCTCCATTTCCTCATTTGTAAAAGGGGATTATAGTAATACTTAGCTTTTTAGTGTTGTTATAAAAACCAAGTAAGTTAATACACATAAACCTCTTAAAACAGTACCTGGCACATAGTAAGTGCTCAATAAATATTGATTATTTTTAATTAATGTAATTGTTGTTAAACAGAGGCCATTAATATTCATGTAATCAAATCTATCTATTTTCAATCTTATGATTCAACAAATCTTTCCTGCTCTAAGACTCAAAGATATTTTCATTGTATTTTATTCAATTATTGTTATAGTTTTACCTTCCACTTTTAAGCTTCTAATCCATCTGCAGTGTGCCTTTTTCACTGGTGTAAGATAGGGACCCAGCTTGGCTTTTCTCCATATATTAAGCCAGTTTTCCCAACACCGTCTATTAAGTAAGATTTTTCCCTCATTGCTTTGTGCTGCTATATTAGTCATAAAGCAAGCCCCCCCATAAACACATGGGTTTGCTTTTGACCTCTCTGTTACATTCCATTAACCTATTCGACTGACTGTGTGCCAATAATATACTGTTTTTACTGCTATGGCTTTACAGCATGTCTTAGCTGTTAGGAAAATATTTGTATTTCGCTCTTCTTTTTCAAAGTTAAATTATATGTTTGTGGACTGTACCCTTCCATATGTATTTTAGAATAAAATTTTTAGTTCTTAAAAAGTACTGCTGGAATTTTGATTGGGATTATATTGAATTTGTGGAATAATTTGATATCTCTATAGTGTTAAACCACCTCACCCATTAAAGGTATATTTATTCGGGTCTACTTTTAAGAATAGTTTCTAGGCCCGGGTGCATTGGCTCATGCCTGTAATCCTAGCACTCTGGGAGGCCGAGGCGGGAGGATTGCTTGAGCTCAGGAGTTCAAGACCAGCCTGAGCAACAGCGAGACCCCGTCTCTACTATAAACAGAAAGAAATTAGCCAAACAAGTAAAAATAGAAAAAATTAGCCAGGCATGTTGCCGCATGCCTGTAGTCCCAGCTACCCGGGAGGCTGAGGCAGGAGGATAGCTTGAGCCCAGGAGTTTGAGGTTGCTGTGAGCTAGGCTGACGCCATGGCACTCTAGCCAGGGCAATAGAGTGACACTCTGTCTCAAGTAAAAAAAAAAAAAAAAGAATAGTTTCTAAAATTTCTCCAAAAAGAGTTTACACAATATGTCTTAGGCTAATTTTGGAATTTCTTAGAGTTTGGGTTGTTATTAAGAATGTTAATATATTTTCTTATGAATTTTCTAGGTAGTAATAGCTGCTAAAAAGGATCACCTGATTTTTACTATCTGGCAACACTGCCAAATTCTTTAATTATTTCTAATCATGTGTCCATTTAATGTATTCAGTTTTCTACATGGAAGATTATATAATCTGCAAATAAGAGTTTTATTGTTTTCCTTTCAATCACATATCACTTATTTCTTTTTTCTTTTCTTATTGCATTGGCCAGGGTGTGCAATGCTAAGTAACAGGAATGATAACAAGGATCCTTTTCTTCTTACTAATCTAAAGAAAAAGAATTTAAAATTTCTTCATTAAGTATTTTCCTGTAAATTTTTAGAAAAGAGGCTTTATCAAGTTACAGAAGTTCTAAAAATTTTTGTGAACTATTTTTCCTGCATCTATTGAGATAATCACATGATATTTCTCTTTTATTCAATAGTAAATTAATTGGATGAATTACACTGGTAGATTTCCTAATAGTAAACTATTCTTGCATTTCTGGAGTGAATCAAGACCAAGATACATTGTTTTATAGTATTTGTTTGATTCAGTAGCTGTATATATTACTTTGCTACAACTACCATAACAAAATACCACAGACCGGGTGACTTAAGCAAGAGAAATTTATTTTCTCACAGTTCCGGAAAGTAGAAGTTCAAGATCAAGGTGTCTGCAGGTTTGGTTTCTTCTGAGGCCTCTCTCCTTGGCTTGCAAATGACCTTTTTTTCCTGTGCCCACACATTCCTGGTGTCCCTTTTATGTATCCAAATTTCCTCTTCTTATAAGGACACCAGCCAGATTGGATTAGGGCCCACTCATATAACCTCATTTAACCCTAAATACCTCTCTAAAGGCCCCATCTCCAGACTGGGCAAGGTGGCTCATGCCTGTAATCCAAGCACTTTAGGAGGCAGAGATAGGAGGATCACTTGAGGACAAGAGTTTGAGACCAGTCTGGGTAATATAACGAGACCCCAATCTATATATATGTATATATATTTTTTTTATTTTAAAAGTTAGCCAGGCATGGTGGCACATGCCTATAGTCCTAGTCCTCTTGCTACTGAAGCAAGAGGATTGCTTCAGCCCAGGAGTTAGAGGTTACAGTGAGCTATGATCAGACCACTGCACTCCAGCCTGGGTGACAGAGCAAGATCTTACATCAAAAGAAAATAAAAGCTCTATCTACAAATAAAGTCACATTCTGAGTCACTGGGGCTTAGGGCTTCAATATATGAATTTGAGGAGGACATGATTCAGCCCATAAGAGGAGCTAATATTTTGACCTTTCACATTTATGTACACAAGCAAGTTTGGCCTATAATATTTTTTTGTAAATGAATTAGGAAGATTTAGAAAGATTACTCTTTTATTCTATTATCTGTAACTACTTGTGTAAGTTAGGGATTATATGCTTCTTGAAATATTGCTAGAATTTTTATAGAGGTAAAAACCTCTATAACTAGGAAGTTTTTTAAATACATGAAATAAAGGAAAATGTTTTATTAGTACTTTAATTTCTTTAATATTTGTTGATCTATTTAAATTTTCTATTTCTTATTGTCCTAACTGTGCCATTTTATAGTTTTTTGGTTTTTATACAGGTTTCAAATTTATATTTTATAATATCCATTAGCATTATGACTTCCACATTTATACCTTTTACTCAAGTGGAATTCATCTTTGTATATGGGTTAAGATAGGGATCTAGTTTCGTTTCTCCTTATTTAATGAGCCTACTTTCCCCTCATCATCTATTAACCATCCATTCCTTCCTCAATGATTAATAGACTCCCTTTATCATACATAAAATTTCCACATATACAAGGAAAGATTTTATTTTTATTTTATCTTTATCTCACACTGTCATTTTTCCAATTCAAATGTTTACAAAACACTAATTTTTTTTTAACCATATATATTTAACATTCCCAACAATCCTGCGGGGTATTGTTTCTGTTTCTTGAATGAGCAGATGGAGACTCAGAAAGGTTATATTTAGCCCAAAGCTCACATAGTACTGAATGATATGCCAAGACTTCTGGCTCCAAACTAATTGCTCTTTTCCTAGCTCACCTACTGCCTGTTTAAGCAGCTGGCTTCTTGTACCTAATTCCAGCTAGTCTTTGAAATACTCATTAAATACTTGCTTATGTTCTAGACACTATTCTAGGTTCTAGGACAACGGCAGAAAACAAGATAAAAGTCTCTGCCCTCACAGAGCTCACATGGCAGAGGGCTCAGGATAGCTCTGAACACAGAGGGGACAACTAAGAAATACCACATTTGGTGACAGTGACTGTTCTGGTGCCTACTTGATATCCATCCTTCCAAGGAGGTTGGTGCTTCAGCTTGTTTGGAGGGTCCAAGGCAGGCCCCAGGAAGTTCCCCTGACTCTGGCGACAGAAACTCCAAGTCAAACAAGACTCTCTGGAGTCACCCAGCTTTGCCTCTACCTTTGGGCAATTTCAAAAAATTTCCTTTAATCTGCTAGAGACACCATTTCTCCCTTTCCTCTGACACCAGAATTATCGGAGAATATACCTTACTGCCTAACCCAAATGCCTACTGCCATTATTAAGCCTGGTTTCAGAACGTGCTTGGCAGAGATGGAGAGCAGCCAGTTTCCCCCTTCCAGAAAGCTTTCTTTTTATTTTAAAATGTTTTAACGTTTAAGACTAGAAATAAAGTCAAATTAATGTTATTCATCATAGCGATAGATCAGTTTAAGATTACTAAAAATTGGCTGGGCGCGGCGGCTCACTCCTGTAATCCTAGCACTCTGGGAGGCCGAGGCAGGAGGATCGCTCAAGCTCAGGAGTTCAAGACTAGCCTGAGCAAGAGCGAGACCCCGTCTCTACTAACATTAGAAAGAAATTAGCTGGACAACTAAAAATATATAGAAAAAATTAGCCAGGCATGGTGGGGCATGCCTGCAGTCCCAGTTACTTGGGAGGCTGAGGCAGAAAGATCTCTCGAGCCCAGGAGTTTGAGGTTGCTGTGAGCTAGGCTAACGCCATGGCACTCTAGCTCGGGCAAGAGAGTGAGACTCTGTTTCAAAAAAAAAAGTAAGATGGGAGCAATGAGCATACCTAGCACCCAGATCTTGGCTTTTAATAAATATTATTTGATAGAAGGAACCAGGACTCCTTAGAGAAACAGCTGATTCTAGGGTGGGAGCAATCTAACCGTGAAAAAAAAATCACAAAAACCCAAGTTGAGAGAGAAATATCATTAATTTGTCTTCAAAATACCTAGTAAATATACCTCAAAACCGTCAACATTATCAAATGCAAAGTATGTCTAAGCTACTGTCACCGACCAGAGGAGGCTAAGAAGGCATGATGACTACATGTATTGTGGTATCCTACAGGGCATCCTGAAACA
>CAUYPO010101422.1:0-28706 GCA_963574435.1 Cheirogaleus major
TATAAAGTCTTGTACAATTCCTGTGTCAGACCTGAAATCAGCCACTTCTCTAAGGAGTTCTACTTTCTCTTAGTGGGAAATAATAATTAGAAGACCATAATTTTGGCACTAAGGGTGCTTAGAGATGCTTATCTAGTCATACTCTCTTTTTCAAAGAATTAAGCTAGAATATATGTATTTTTCAGAAAAATACATCATAAATTCATACTGTTACTACCAATTAAAATTCAAGATTACAGGATTTTACTTAACCATATCCATCTTAGATGTGTGTCTTCTTTCTTTCATGTCAAAAATGTAGATTCTCTTTGATGGCTCTGTCACTGAAGAATTCTCTTGACTAAATGTTGATAATAAACAATAAGAAAATTTAAAAAAATGTAGATTCTCTTTAATATAAACATCATTGCTTTTTTGCAGAAATAAATATGCAACAGACTCAGAATAACAATATCAATACTATAACTTATACTATAATTATTCAAACTAAAGAATCTGTTCATTCCTTCATTCATTCACATAGCAGTTGTTTTGTTTTAGGGTAAATTCCATCACTTGGACTGTACAGTCAGGTGACTGTGTCTTCATCACTCAAAATTAACTTTTCTCTGTGTATTTTTTCTACCAACTTAATACACAACAAGGCTCACTTATTCCATTTTGCTTTTGATTTGTATAAATACTTTAGTGAACCATTTTTTTTTTTTGAAACAGGGTCTCACTGTTGCTCAGGCTACAGTGCAGTGGCATCATCATAGCTCACTGCAACCTCAAACTCCTGGGCTCAAGCAATCCTCCTGTCTTAGCCTACTGAATAGCTGGGACTACAGTTGTAAACCGTCATGCCTGGCTAATTTTTTTTATTATTTTTGGTAGATAATGAGTCTGACTATGTTGCTCAGGCTGTTCTCAAACTGCTTGGCTCAAGCAATCATCCGATCTCAGACTCCCCAAAGTGCTGGGATTACAGGCATAAGTCACCATGCCTGCCCTGAACAAATTATTCCTCGTTACACAAATTATTTTTCTAAATTTTTAACAGGAATACATTAGAAGAAAAAATATATATGTGGAAATTTATGAGTACTTTTGTAGGCTTGAAAAAAATCTGGACCAATTCATAGAACATCTTAAAAAGAGTTTAATTTCTACTTTTATCATATTCATTATTTTGTGATTTCAGGGGTATAATTTCCTACTCAAACAAATTGCATTTGATATCTTTAAATACTAGTGCAAATAAACATTTTAAATTTTAAAGTATTTTTTATATTTGTGATTTTTTGATTCTTGTCCTTTAATACTGATATATTTATTTGTCTTACCTCTTTATATGATTGTGGTTTTATTTATTACACACATATTAATATTTGCTGAGTTGTACTGTCATAAAATTACTTTATTCACTCAAAATAATAATCATATATAAATTACATGCTCCTTTTGATATTTTTATTTCAAACTTGGAATATATTTCTTTTAACCTTTATTTTAGAAACTCTATTTTTATTCAAAAATTTGAATTTTTAATACTGAACTAATCAAATTGACCTTATAATTAAATTAAATATGAATATGTATATTATATTTATATAAATTAAATTAAATATAATTATTTAAAGAGATCAATTTTCCTCACATTATAAGCCACCTTAATGTGTTTGTTTAATAACATTTCATTTTTCCCCAATTTCTGATACAACCTTACCTATATAAATTATTAAATTGCTTATGATTTCTCAATCAATTGTAGATATCACATTTTACAGAAAGCCTTTCTTGGTATTCCAAAGCTTCCTTTGGGTGCATGTCTTTGTCGTGATTTCTATGAATAGTTATACAAGTCCCTGTCATGAAATAAACAATTTATATAAAATAAATTAATTTCTGAACCTAATTTATGACCAATATAGTCTCCTTCACTGAAATTTCTTCACTACAAAATGTGTTATCATTTTTGTAAATGTTCCCTACACACTTTAGAAGACAGTATAGCCTATATCTGCCATATCTAGAATTTTAATTTAATTGGTTAAAAGTTTTTGAACTTCTCCTGTAACATAAATATATATTAAATATGAAATACTTCCAGTTTTCTGTCAATTTTTCCTCAAATTTAATATTTGGTTTATATTGTGATTGGTGACACATATATGTTTAGCAATTGTAACAAAGAAAGCTAGTGCTCGCTAAGATCAGTTTTTCTCCTTTTCTTCCTAAGCTGGTGCTTGACTGTGTTTCCCACACTCTCTTGCTTCTGGTGAGGCCAAATGATCAAGCTTGGCCTATGGAATGTGGAGGGAACTGATCTACCCCAGTTTAGGATTTACCTCTAAAATCCCTCTCATTTCTTCACTTGCATATTAGTCATATTTTGAAAATTTAGTGGAGGACAGCAAGGCTCTAGAAGATAACAGAACAACTAAAAGGTAGGAAACTATTTCCTAGAATGGAGTTAAGAACCTCTAGTACATTGGAGTGTAGCCCAGCATTGGTGTGGAACATTAAAGAGGTTTATTGTGTTAAGCCCCTGACATGATTTTTTGTGGCAGGTGACTTATGAATAATACAGGACACCTCTTTTCTCTCTGTGATTGAAGATTTTAGTAAGATGAAAAGGTTATCTATTTTGTTTAATGCTTTATACTTTAAATTCTCTATTATTTCTATATTTTCTAATCATTTATTTGCTATCTAACATCTTGCTACAAAAAGCATTTGAGGCAATTATTATTGTTATTTTTGCTCTTTTGAGGAAAGGTTGACTAATAAAATTTTTCTGGTGTTTTTCATTTTAAACTTCCTTATGTCTCTGATATGGTTCCTTTATAAATTATATATTTATACCTGTATTTTTACAATTTTTTTTTTTTTTTTTGAAATCCAAGCAATTTTTTCAAGTAATATCCAAGTATGGATTTTCTTTCAGTAATTTTCCCCAGATCATAATAAGATTTTGAGTAAATGGTCTTAGTACTTTAAAAAACATCTAATACACTTTTGATTATTCCTTTTATTGTATGTGTTCTGTTTCCTTTTTTAAGAAGATTCATTATTTGTAGGGTAGAATTCTATGATTTTTCTCTATTAATGTAATTTTCCATTAATTTTCTTCTTTATAATATTCTGTGTGCTGTGGGTACTTGTTACTTGTCTTTTCCACAAATGATTCTTTGAGTTATATTGTTAAGTCTACCTCATATTGCTTTTGTTATTTATTTTATTTAATTGTACTTTCTTTTTCCATGCTATTTTGTTCTTTTAAATAGTCCTCTCTTGCTTAATATAGCCATTTTACTATTTGATTTATTAAAAAATTAAAGCAAATATCTTTTTTTAGGTGTTATATATCATGAATAAATTTGTATCAAGGGAAACTCTCCTTTGAGTCTGGATGACATTATTTTCCTTTCCATTTATACATGCATGAAAGGAAAGCTTTTTAGACTGGGTGTTGGAGACCCAACAGGAACTGGGGCCTGATCTCACCTTGTTCACAGGTTCATTATACACTGCTCAGGAGGTGTCGACAGTCTCTGTGAAATGTGCAACTGGAGGACTAACTGAGACGTTTACAGAGGAAAAGCTCATCTACACAATGCTTATCAAATTTGCAACTTATATCAGCCATTTCAAAGTCCTTCATGGAATGAAATTCCATTTCAATATTCCAGGCATTCAGAAGAGGTGTGTTTAGTTCTAATCAGGGAGGAAAAAAGTTCCATTCTCTCTAGTCATGGTAAACACAGCAAGAAGGCAAAAAGGAGAGTTGACACAGGACTTATTTTCACCATTGGTGATTTTCTTGAATCTTCAATATAAAGGAAAGTATTATAAATACAGAGACTGATAATTTGGTACCTGAGTTAAGGTCTCTTTATTCTATACCTAAAAATCACTTCCCTAATTGATTCAGGTTCCCTGCTAGGTCTTTGTAACTGGAGACCCATCTCAGTCTTAGCTGGGATTCATTCATAAAATATCTGGTGAACTGGGGATCAGATTCATTTTTCAGGGTTTTCATGAGAGACTTTGGATGAATGAAGGAGGAACAATTGGGATGGATGATCTGAGGGAGGAAATGGGACTGTGATATCAACCAACTATGAAAATGTAGGTTCTCCTGATCTGTGCTGGGTGGACAAGTGTCGGAGCCTTATTGAGAGAGAAATTTCAGGCAGAATTTAAGAAGTGATTTTTGGAAATCAGGGAAAACAAGCAGTCATGCTTTGAAGTTTAGGTGGCAAGTGTAATGCAGAATAGGAAGAGGAGCAACCTCTTCACTTCTGTGGGAAGTATATGAGAAGAGTCTTACAACGCTAATTTTCCACTGTCCCCTTCTTGGCCTCTGTGCTATTGTTATCATATATTTGACTTCTCAGTAGATTAAAAATCCCAACTTCTTTATTATTTTTTATTTAAATGTTTAATTATAAAGAGATTTAAAAAGAAGGAAAAAAGTATTTTATATTTACCTACATATTTACCATTTCAGGATACTTTATTCCTTTGTTTAGATCCATAGTGTCTTATTTTTATATTAATATATTCTTTGTCTTGACATACATGCTCAATTTCTTCTCTATATTCTTAAATTTATAGACAATAGTTATAATTGATTTACATTCTTTTCTACAAATTATATAAAAATGTGGTGTGTGTGTATATATTATATATATATATATATACACATATATATATATATATATATGTCATGGAGTACCACTCAGCCATATAAAGAAATAAAATAATGTCCTTTGCAGCAATCTTTATTTTTCATTACATTGCTATTGATTGTGTTTTCTCTTTATTCTGGGTTTTATTTTGCTGTTTTTTGTAACCTTAGTAATTTTTGACTGTATGCTAAACATTTTTTATATTAATTTCTGAGTACTGGATTTTTTTTATTTCTACAAATATTCTCAAGCTTTTACTGGGATGCAGTTAGATTACTTAGAAACAGCTCAAACCATTTAATCTTTAATATGCAAGACCAAATCAGTCTTTAATCTAAGACTAATTTTGCCTGAATACTGAAACAATATCCTGCTGAGTACTCTATGCAATGTCCTATGAATTATAAGGCTTTTCCACTCTGACAGGTGGTGATGCAAATTACTAATTATGAGTTGCATGGATTGTTTCCTCTGCTCTTTTTGTTTGTCCCCAGCCTTATGTAGTTTCCTCACCTACATACACTGATCAATACTCAGCTGAAGACTTAAGGATGGTCCCCTTCAGAACTCTGGGATTCTCTGTGCAGCTCTCTCTTTGGTAATCTTTCCTATGAAGTGTACCTTCTGTGACCTCCCTGAACTCCAAGCTCTATCTCCTCAACTCAGGAGATGGCTGAACTCCATCTTGGTTGCCCCTGGCTTCATTGTGTCCTCAAATGTCTTTCTAGGCAGTAAACTGGAACAGTTTCAGGACTTACTTCAATTGTTAATTCTCTCTCAGTGATCACTGTTCTATTTTTCCAATGTTCAATGTCTGCAAACCATTGTTTCATATTTTTGTTTGGTTTTGAATGATTTCAGGCAGTAGAGTATTTCTGGTCCCTGATACTCTGTGTTGCCCAGAAAGAGAACTTCCCCAGTATAATTTTTAATGCTGTCTTTTCTCTATTAATTTGAAATTTAATCTTTATCATATTCTAATTTACATATTGTTTAATTTCTGGACTCCCTTGTCTATTAATTGCAATGCTGGTATTATATTAATTTGGGGGGCTAGAATTTCATGTCTATTTGTTAAAATACACTTACATGGGTTTCTTGATATAGATCCTGAACATTTTTTGTGAAGCTTTAAATATTTTACAGTATTTACTGCTATTTTTAATTATCTGTTTTCTCTAATGATTTATCTTTATTGTTAGAATTTATATAGAGAAAAATTTTGTTTTTGATACTTTAAATTTTAGGTGGTAACCATGTTAATTTTACTGGCCACACAACCTATAATCTAATGATTTCTTAGTTGATTTTCTTAGACTTCTTAATTATGCTATTTTTGAGTTTTCCTTTCTAGTATATAAAACTTATATTTTATTCTCAGTTTCACTGCATTGAGTAGCCCTCCAAAACAATATTAAAATATACTATAGATCATATATAAGTTTGTCTTGTTTCTGATTTTCTTGAAAATTCTGCTATTTTATCATTAAGCATGCTGCTGAATTTTGTTTTCTGATGTATATTTGCTTATTTTCATATTAAGAAGATACCCACCTATTCCTACATACTTAGAGAAAAAGAGATCTATATAGATACAAAACTGTTTGTTAAAAGCTACAAAGTCAACTTCAAAAAGCACCAGGTCACCAATTTTTTTTTACTGTAAATCTTTTTGCACAATGAAATTTCGCACTGAAGCTATGTATAAAATAGATAAAAGTCTATTTGTCTTGGGGAAGGAAAATATATGGTTAACCAAGCTTTAAGTCCCCATCTCTCACATATTTTGTGGTCTCTGAGACACAAATGTACTCCCTAGGGCTCCTCTATGCAGATGGAAGCCTGACAGTGATTGGCAAACCTGGCTGTGAATAAGCATCGACAAAGAATTTCTGCAACTCTGGGAACGAGAACAGGACTCCATTTTTAAAATGTTTGCCAAGGAATCCTGAGATTGAGCTTGTTTCAAATTATTGCTTTGGGCCATGTAAGGTTTATACTTTATTATATGCTTAGCTCTATAGCATAATGCTATTCTGTAGTAATTTAGAATATGAATATAAATACAAGCACATCCTGGAGCACATGCTATAAGCATATGTTTTGAATGCAAAATATGTATGAAATGAAATAAAATCATCTATATATAGGTGTTCTACTATACCCTTTCCTTTTTTTAGCATATCAAGACAAAAATGGTGTATAATTTGGCCAGTGATCATTTTTAGCCAGGATCTCTGCAGAAAACTTTGAGAAATTACTTTTTAAAAAGTTAAGTTGTTTTTTAAGTCTTGACTGAATGTGTTCTAGAGAACTGTGATACATTGTGGTTAAGCACATACATCTTTTATTAAAGAGAGAACTGACAGTAATGACACTATTATTCAAATGCATTGTGATGGTCATAGTATTCATGTTGCCCAGCTTTCTACCCAGAGTGTACAATTTATTTTTCCACAGGGAACAAAGAAACATTTTTGACTTTGATATGGGCTGTAACAAGCTCTGTAACTAAGTTGCATAAAATGTTGTTGTAAGCCAACGTAATTAAGAGTCATCAGTGAATCTTTATTTTCTATGGTCTTTGTAAGATAAAAAAGAATTAGTAGAAATATATCTATGAAAACTTTATTTAAAATAATAAAAATAAGGTTTAAAATATATGAGGAGAATCAGATAGATTACCCACATTTACTCAATAGGGAAGAGAGACCAGAACAAAGAAGACTGTATTAAAAATATATTAAAATGGAAAAACAATAAATCTTTTTAATTTCCAGTGGTTGCAGACACCAGAATTTGTCACAAGCTTTATTTTTTAATAAGAACTTCTATACTGCTATACTTCTTTTCTATATTTCAACACTTTCTGTTGTAAAAGATAATATTATCCTAATTTAGCTATTCCATTATGAATCGCACCTAGAATTGTCATGATAAAATCCAAACTTTCTTTGTCACTTGCAAAATATTAATATGGCAACTGGAACTTCTTGCTGCTGAAGAAATTTACTCTCCTGAATTTTTTCAAAAATATGTATTTTAGTAAATGTAGGTTCTTCTTATATGGATGCCTTTACTCAATTAAGGAACAAATATTTAATGAGTATCTACAATACGCGTGACATAATTCCATGACCTTTTGTCTATGAGCTTTTCTTGAAGAGGAACAGACATTTGTGTATTGTATTTTCCATCTCACTATAGAGAGCACATCTATACACATACAAATAGATCTAGAAAAGAAAAGCAGAAACCTCTCATGTGCATTACTAATTTCTTAGCTTCCATGTAACTCTCTAAGTATTTTTTCACAAAATATATTTTTCGAATAAAATTATTATGATAACTTAAATAATCCAAAATTAATTTTCAAAAATACATTCTGAACGACTCCTACAGTTTTCAGATATTTATGCCTTTTATAAAAGGAGAAGTAGACGCTATTCCCTTGGCTATCCTTAAAGGAAAGATGATTTGGCAAAATAATCCTGGAAATTTTAATTTTAGATTAATTTTTAAACTAATTTAAATACTAAATCTAGTGCGTTTTCAGGAGCTTTCAGACAATAAAACAAAGTAACACATGTTAAAATAGCAAAACTTTGCTCATGAAAACACTCTTAATTTTCAAGGGAATAATATAAAACTTTGCCTATTTAGAGACACTATTTATTAAGAGACATGAGGAAATTAAGCAAACCTCAGGCAAGAAAATAGGTTGGGCAACAGTCTTCATAAAAATCCCTCCCTTGACTTAGTGACATACAACTCAATTATTCTACCTGATATGTGTTTTACAAAATATCTTTGTATTTTAATTACTTATCACATAAACCAAAAACAGATAAGGACATGATATTTCATTTAAAAAAGCAATCATATGGGGTAAACCTGCACTAACCATCACTATACCCCATATAAAGTACTATATAAAGTACTTCATGATTTCTAAATTATCACATACTCTGACAAGATGTCAACTCAGATTTCATGTGTTATATAAAGTTTGGTGTTAATTTTAGAAAGTAAAACATTTGCAATTTAAACACTAAAATTTTCAGCTGGCTAAGTGACCACCTATACATATCTTGTGACAAATACATTTGAGAGGATATTCTGCAACCTTTTATGTCTTGATTTCTCACTCTTGCATTTTCCTGCAATTCACAGCACTGATCTTAAATTGTGTGAATGTAGACACTGGGTATACATTAGTTATTTGGCATGAAACTGATGACATAGCAAAGTAAAGCCCATTAGTAAGAAAAATGTTTGCTGAACTAAGATGCAGATTTAACTGATATAGTAAATTGTTTTTAGTTACAGCAAAGTTATGTGTTTTTATTTTATCTGCAGCATTAAATTTCAACCAAAATAAGGAAAAGTGATACACAAAAGTAAATAATTGATAATAACAACAACATTATCTACGAGCCTTAAAATTGTTAAAGGGAAAATAGCTCAAATGATTCTTAGTGCCTTTCAGGCACATCTGAATCAAATAAGGTAATTATTCTTTAAAATGCTTACACAAAGTCTGATTTGCATGCTAGTAATTGCTATGCCTTGTGGCATCTAGCAATTGACACAGCAATGATTTTAATTATTGTAATTTCATCAGTATAAATACTTCAAAGTTATGCAAATACTATCTCATAATCCACATAGACAGCTCAGAGTATTTGATTTACTAGTCTTGCAAGTCTCTTTGTCTATACAGTTTACTCTCAGATGTGACTCTGCATTGCAATCGAAGCCTTTCGCTCACATCAAAGCTCGAAATCATAACAAGATGAGCTAATTTTACAAAGACTGACACTTCAAACATTAAGTTGCAAATACAATTATAAGATGAAATATAAAAAGGGCTTTGCTTGGATATCATGAGGCACAGATACCTGCAGCTGATCCTGTCTAATGTTTTTTTCTGACATGAGAAAGTAGAGATACAACTTGAACAAATGCCTTTGAATGAATAGGAACAGAAAAGCCCCTCCCTGCTACATGATTAATTTAAATGCTACAATAGTAAAATCTTATTGTTATGCAATAAATTATCATCAGTATTATAGTCACTCATACCCTCAGCTAACAGAGGGTACTGAGCTACAAATAAGACTTTCCTCATAATGTATCAGTCTGCTAGCAAATCTTAGACTGTGACTCTGGAATGCTTGGATATTGGAAACTCTTGCAGTTGAATATAACTGCCTACCAGTTGGGAAACTGTTTTCTCAGAAAAGCTATTATTGTGAGAAGTTATTCTATTGTAGTCTTGGTGAAAGCTAAAGACAATTTACAGAAAACAAAAGATATAAGGTAATGTTTTAAGAATACTTTAAAACCTACCTATACTCTTATTTTATATAATCAAATTTAAAAAAAATACTGGATATATAATTTTAAATTCTTTACAGTTGATGAACGTTCATCCTCAGATTTAAAAATATATGCAACTTAACTGACATTAATTATTACTCCTTATTTTAATCTATTCCCATGATTAGAAATGCATTAGATTGCAATCAGAAAAGAACAACAAAAGACAATGGCAAGATATAATTTTCAACTGAAAGTAGTGAGTGAAAGCACATCAGCTATATACTATAGATGGACAGGAAAAAACTTGATTCTCCTCTGTGATTTTTATAAACAGATACCTGGTGTCAGATTCTCTATGATTCATAAGTCATTCTCCTATCAGCCTAAGTGGAAAAGTGAAGGTGGCACTTGTTTGCTCCTTTTAAAAAAATTCTGACCTGTGAGTTAGTATTAATATGTTAGACGAAGCTCTAAGATGACAAAAGTCACACTCTTTGTAGTCTCTTCCTCTTGAGTGTGGGTAGAATTGAGACTTGCTTCTAGCCAAAAGAATGTGGCAAAGGTAACAGAATAGTCACTCCCATGATTGTGTTACTTTATATAAGACTTTGTCTTAACAGACCGGAGGAGTGATTCTCCTGTTGGACTTGAAGTAAGAGGCCACGTTGGGAAAGAACATGCGAGAAGACCATGTGGGACATAAATGTGGGTGGCCTCTGGGGGCTCAGAGTGACCCTCGACTGGCAGCCAGCAGCAAGAAAACTGGGGCCTCTGTCCTACAACTGAAAGAAACTGATTTCTACCAACAATCACATACGCTTGAAAGACAACCTCAGGCTCCACGAAGAAATGCAACTGACTTGACAAATTAACGAAAGATAGGGAGACCCTGAGCAGAGGACCCAGATAAGTTGTACTCAGACTCCTGATCCACGGAAACCAAGAAAATGAATTCATGGTACTTTACACATCTAAATTTGTGATCATTTGTTTCACTTCAGTAGAAAACATAGCGTTGATATAATTGAAATGTGACTGGCTGGATTTTGAGCAACGCGCGTGTGTATGTGCACACGCATGTGTTTATGTGGGATACTGCTGATATACCTCAGGGGGACATGTATCCATCTCAGTCTGCAGTTGGCCTCAGTGGTCACTTGGAGGAAGACCACTGCATATGTACCCAAGTCTCTGATAAGATCACAGACTCCCTGAGGCAAAAGTAAATATTAAGCAAGTGGATTTAGAGAGGACCTGAGCTGGAAATTCTACTGGTGTTATGTCTGTTTTTTTTCACTTCTTTTTTTTTCTTTTAAGTGGATAACAGTTATAAACTGAGTTTCCTAACTATAAAACAAAGTGGTACTAAATAATTTATTTAGAAATTAGGTAGTATAAGGCAATAGAAATAATGCACATTCAGACATATGTAGAATAAGTTAAAATGCAAAACTAGCTTCTTTTAGGTCTTTGAACATGTTATTAAAATTATTCAAATTCTCTGATGCCATCTTCTCATCTATAAATGGGGACTAATTAGACTTGGCTTATAGGTGTATAGTAAGGAAAATAAATAATATAAGGAAAGTGACTGGTAAATTATAGCTATATTATAATAATGATAAAAGTATAAATAATTTATTATTATAGTCATTAAATCAGTTACATATTTTATAAATATATATGAGAGGTGCTATGCTCTGAATGTCTGTGTCTCCACCAAATTCATGTGTTGAATCCTAACCCCTAAGGTGATGATGTTAGCAAGTGAGGCCTTTAGGAGGTGATGAGATCATGAGTGCAGAGCCCTCATGATTGAAATCAGTGTCCCATAAAACCATAAAAGAGACCAAAGAGAGCTACCTAGTCTTCCATCATATACGGTTATAGTAAGAAGACAGGACCTCACCTGACACCAAATCCACCTTGATTTTGGACTTCCCAGCCTCCCAAACTGAGAAAAATAAATTTCTGTTGTTTGTAAGCTACCCAGTTTATATGTTCTTGTTGTAATAGTCTGAATGGACTAAGGCAAGAGGTATTAAATTTTGGTGAAAAATCAATGAATTATGAGTAAACATAGTGGATCTAAGTATTCCAGTCTTGACTTTTTTTTAGCCATTTGAACTTGAGAATATCATAAAACTTTTGGAAGCCCTTACCTCATCTATAAAAGGAACAATATCTGCTTTACCTATCACAGTGTTGATACGAATCTGAGAAAAGATGATATGTATGAAACTTTATTACAATTCTATATAAATACAAGGTATTGAAATTATTTCACAGAAGTATATATTTATATACATTGAGAAATCAAATAAGTATTTCATGAGGATTTAGCAGGGAATTTATTAAAGCAGTATCCTGGATCTGCTACCTATCTACACATTCAAGCATAAATTTTGCTTTCAAAAATATTTAAGAAAAAAATCCTCAAAAATTTGACATTTAACAAAAAGAGATGTCAACATCATATGTTTCAACCTCACAAATACCTAGAAAAATATTGCAAATTCATCTTGAACAAGGAACAGAAAAAGAAAAAAGACTTTAAAGGCACCGGGTACATCAGAAAACAGACAGCATCTTGAATAGCTAAATACATTCTATGCAACTAACAATGAAACACAGAAAGATAACATCAGTAAGCCACCTTGCACAGTTGTCAAGTGACAGGAGGGACATAACAATGGAATCACATGTGGGAAATTGAAAGCACTAAAAATGCAGAATTAATTTTGCACTACCTCCTAGCAAGGATATGATTTCTCCAAGGTCTCCCCAGACATGCTTTCATTTACTGGACACACATCAAACCTTCACTCGTTAGCATTGGAAATTGAATGTTTCAAATATACTCAGTACAGAAAATTATAACTATGCACACGAATCACTTCCAAGACTAGAATCTTTCTTTCTCCATGAATTTTATGTTATATAAACACTTAAAATCTTTACAAGTATATTACCTACCTCCTTTAATCCATCTTCTCTGAATCTTGTGAAAAACAGTCATTTGTGATTTGGAAAACGTGAGATTAGATCACAGCCGGGAATAAGTGGCAAAGAAAGAGAACTATGAATATTAGAGGACCTAAAAGGAGGAGACTCAGGAAATAGAAAATAAGAGAGATGAAGGAGTAGGGCAAATAGCAAGTGAGGAAAAGAGGCCCAGGAATGAAGTAAAATGCTGAGGAACAATAGACATTGGAAAAATAATAGGTGAAATGATTATTTGGGGGACACTGTGGAGTGATCAAAGGGCATTGGAGCAGAGGTCAGGTGAAACAGCTAAGAAAACACTAAATGAACTCATTTAACAAAGAGAACTGAATCTTTAGATTTCATAGATAGGATGAAAGGAACTAATACATAAAGAAAGGAAAAAGATTTCAAGCTAGAGTAATAAAATCTCAGCATTGGAAGAGTATTTGGAAAGGACCAATGCCCAAATAATTTATGACAAATCAGTGTATAATAGGCAACTGCAAAGGTGGATTATCAAAAAAGAGGGAGTTTTTCTTCCTCTTCTAGGGAACAGACAAGTGCTGATTCCTGAATAATTAGCAAGCAACCATGGCATTCCCCTGGCAAATAGAACTTGAATAATTAGAACCCAAGAAGTTAATTGTTCTCTTCTGGGTTCTCTGATCATTAAATTAAATGTAATTTTGGTGACATACTTTTAGTTCCTAATAATAATAATACCTTTATTTGCATAATAATACCTTTATTTGATCTTTGTGTTTAACAAAGCAAAGAGAACCAACATTTATTGAGTACCTGCTTTTTACCAGACGTCATACATATTCTGTCTCTGTATATTTTGTTTATAAAGTAAGAAAATTGGTTCTGATGGTAATGCCCCCAATATCATGTTAGCTGTAACAAAATGGAATAAAAAATTGAACTTGGACATTCATTTTACTTTTTCATGCTAGAGAAGGTGGATAAGAGGGGAAAATGCAGAAACAGAGGAGAAGGAGAGAAAGAAAAACAACAAAGGAAATTGAAACCTTTAGTATCTATTGCTGGACAGCAGCTATGTTCACCATTGTATATCACTTCTGGGTATTAGGGCACAGTTAATACAGAGGAGGAAATTCAGATTCAGAGGTAAAGCAACTTGTTTAGGTTTACACAGTTAGTAAGGTGACCACATTCACTTTTTTTTTTTGACTTCGAAAACAGGAGTCAATTTCTGTAAAGTCTTTTTCGCATAGTTAAAGGAGAAACCAGAATTGGTATTGTGGATCTGCCATATCTTACTTGGGCAGCTAAGGACAAGTCGCCCACCCTGTCTGTGTCTCAGTTGTTTTCATCAATGTTAAATGATAGAGCCCACCTTACAACATGTTGCAAAGATTGAAGACGGCATAAGTAAAGTATCTTGAATGCAAATATTCACAATAAGTAATTGGTACACTTAGAAGATGCTAGAAGATGCTAAATGGGAAATCAGGTATATAGATAATGTGTAAGAAAACTTATTTTGATCTGTCTGGTGTCACCAAGCAATTGGAAGAAAAGTAAGAGTCAAGTGTACTAATGAAAAGACAAACTTTTAAAATAGAATCATCATCATCACTATCAATGAAAATATTTTGTTAATTACTATATATGAGGTTATAAATTTTAGTTGATATTATTAGGAAGAAGAGATTCTCACTCATGTTTGCTAATAATATGGGACAAATTACATTCAATAAAACAATAAATGGAAATATTTTACATATATTATGGTCACTTACAAATAAAGGGCAAAAACCTTTTAAAAAACTACTAAAAGACTAGTAGAGAAAGAATGATATAACCTTGTTCATCAATGTAAAGTGAATGTATGATACTAATTTCTATACTGATACTACTTTGAGGAAGTAAGAACTTCAAGTGTTTTAGTAGGTAAAATTTTACAGTTTTTCTTTTTGATGTACAAAATTCTTATATAACGTATCTATACATTCATTCCTGAAATTTTGTCTTATCTTTCCTTCACCCATATAAACACATACTCAGATTTTTCTTTGGAAGTATTAAAAAATATAATTTCTTAAGAAAAAAGCCATATCTTATATTCTTTTATAATGAGAAAAATATTAGATATTTTGTGACTTCATTTAAGCCAGATGAAATTAACTGGAAAACTTAAGGTTTCCTCCCTCCCATAGCCTGTATTTTTCTCAAGTGTATTAGGAAACCATATACTTTTAATGAATTCACTTCCATTGCTATGGTGACTGCTCCAAAAGGCAACAAAAACCTTAAGTAATGATTGGCAGTGCGACCTCTATTTTTGCATTTTCACACTGTTGCGGGCAAGATCAAGGAACTTTAATGATCACTGACCATGACATGTCCAGAGATAAGAGCTGTTAGGCACTGTAGTTTGACATCTCTCACGGTCTTTCACAACCTAGTTCTTTGCACATTTTGAAAGGTAAGTTCTGGTATATGGAGGCATGTCAAGCAAATGTGTCAAATCAGAATATAATCCTGATTTGTGTATATTTACGACCTTTGCCCCTTGAAACTCTTCAAAATGCAAAAAAAAAAAAAATCAATTTGAATATTGTAGCAATTGAAGTTCCTTACAAATTATTATATGCAGATCAAAACAGAAATGACTATGCATTTTATAATCTGTGTTTGGAATGAATATTTATAAAGTCATGCTTGTAGATTCCTAAGTAGAACACAGTTTTTCAGTAACATTTGCAAATTTTGTATCATTACTTGATTTGTTTCATGGCATTAAGCAATGCTGGCAGACAATCCAATTTATTAGCATCCATTCATTAATCAATTAAATCTACTTAATGCATTATTGTTGAGTAGACAAAGTACCTCATAGTTCTAAGCAAAACACATTAGAAAAAAATATAATCTCCTTTGAAAATTAATATGGAACCTAGTGAAAAATTATGTAAAGGGAACTTGTGACAATAAAATGCATATATATTTATAATTAAGCTATCTGGTAAAGACTAAATATCAATCATAATACTTTAATAATTTTAAAGAAAAGATTAAGAGCTAGCAATAAATGCCAAGTAATGTATCATCTAATTCACACAACAAAACTTGAAAGTAGGTGATATTTATATTTCCATTAACAAATAAATAAAACTGAGGGACAGAATGTGTAAATAGCATGCCTGGGTATGCTCAGCTAATAAGAACTACAGCAAATATTCGAACCCAGGCAGTGTGACTCCAAGCTTTTAACCACTAGCTGTGGCTGTGCTGTGGTACATAGTGCAAATCTTACTGTACTAATTTGGCTCCACGCAATGTGCTGTTAGATCTGAGAGAGGAAGGTAAACTTTTACTAGATACCAAATAAGGCATCATTTCAGTGGTGTACGTATGATTTTCATACAGGTAGATTCTGGTGTTACATTATTAAAACTTGTCCTTAACCAGAGATTTTAGCTCGATTTTTTCTAGACAAAGGAAATTTTTTCTGTACCAACTGTTGTTTAATTTTTCATATCTCATATACTTTTTAGCCCCCCAAAAGTTATTTTAGAACCTAATTTGAATTAATGGGTCCTGCCTCTCTAAATCTTTTCTTATTGATAAAGTAAATTATGTTATTACCCTCACAGTTTTCAAGGAGTAAATTAAATAACATAGGAAAAAAGAAATAGTATTTAATATATGAGGATAATAAATATCTGATAAGTATTTGTTGACTTATGTGTATTTCAGACTTTTGAGCTTTCTTATAATTTGGAGAAATCTTGAACATTTTTTTATGAAGGTCTACTATATCATCAAAGTTTATCTTAACATTGACTAATGTCTGTCTCATATATCTCTCTACTCTTTGCACCAGTCAAATATAGATTTATATGATTATTTTCCTTTGTTTATTTTCCAATAAAATAATTTAGTTATAATATGTAGAAGTAAAAGCACTTATAAATTAACTTAAGTAAAATAAATTAAAATCAAGAGTCATTATTTTGGTATTAAAGGTAAAACTCAACTGCCAGGGATTCAATGACCTATATAAAAGAGGAAAAATAGTTCTTTTACCTATAATTTTGAACTTTCTAAAACATACAACAAACATGTTATGTACATTAGGATAATGGCATTTTATGGAAGTATGTATGCCAAAAAGTTAAAAGATAAATGTTATACAAAGAAGATATTTTCAGAAATACATACCCTTTGGTTATTTCTTGTTTTACAATATTAAGTACCCATACTTTACAAACAAAATAAGTTGTCCTATCTATTGCACAGCCTCACACGATGACACAATATTCCTGCCAATAGTGTATGGCCTATTAGAGACAAATGCAATTCCATTGATTGTCAAATTATTCTTCAGAGTTGAGAACTTGACTAATTTCCTCACAAAAGAAGAGTGAAAACACGAAGAGTCAGAAATCCTTCAATAAAGCATAGATTCTGTGTCAAAAATAATGAAGTAGCTACATATTATTAGTGCTAGAGAAGTGTATAAAAATGTTTTAAAATCAATTGAATTTTACTTGCTTGAGGAGGCAAACTTGAACTTATTTTGTGTGCAGTGCAGATTTCTAAATGTTTATGTTCTGAAAAACATTCTTTGCCATTATATTCATTTTGTGACTAGAGTAAAAGTTAAATATTTTCAAATTTAATATTTTAACATTTTAAAATCAACTCTTGAGAAGCCAATACTATGTAAATAATTGTCTCCTTTGATACCAACTTTCTGTGTGTATATCATACAAGTTTTGTAACTTTTGAAAACTAGAATTTAATAACTAAAAATATATTTAATGTTCACCAAAAACATACATATATAAATCAAATAGAAGGCACATTTATATACTTTTTAATAAAATGTGCATATTTCTCATAAATCGCCCTATATTTTGTAGCTTTCTGTTCATTGAGGGCTCTAGTCATTCAACATTTTGAGGCAGTGAATAGCTCCAAGGATGAGTAATGAGATCAAATACCTTTTCTATCTAGATCATAGCCTTTCTGTCTGGTCTGTGTCATAAGTGACTGGGAGTCATCATTACCAGTTGATGGGTGTTTAATTGTCAATGAGAGATGTGTCCTGGCATTGGTCCAATTTCTAACAGCACAGTGTTCAATGTTACAGAAATCATAGTGTGTTAACTTCCTTACTTACAAGGCGTATTGCTATATGGATTTAGACAAGAAAAAAAGCTCATTCAGCTCTAATGAATACTATTCAGAATGGAGGTAAAAGAACACTTTCCTAAAATTATATAACCTCAAAATCTCACCATTAAAATAGATGAAGAAGAGTAATTTCTTCAAATAGGCAACAAATGCTTTATCAGATACCTAGTAAGTGTTTAATAATGTGGACAACTAGATGACAGAAAACTGCTGTTTAGGTTTCAAAGACTGTGGAGAGTGGGAGAGAATCCAACATGCATTTGATTACGGGAGATAACTCCTATAGAAGAGAAGGGACTAAGGTGTTATGAGCTCATGGAGAGGAAAGTTCTCTTTTTCTGAAGATACTAAGAAAAGCAATCTTGAAGAGGTGATTTGATCTGAAGCTTGAAGCAATGGAAAAACAAGAGTGAGCCTGTGGGCATCCAGAAGGAAGTTTGCACAAAAATATGAAATCTCTTAGAACCCTGCAAACAGTTCTTCATAGCTAGAAGAGGGACTACATATGGGCAAAGGTATCCATCAAATTCCAGTCAGGGGACAGAAGCCACTGTAAGTTGACCATGAAAATTTTAACATAAAGAATGATTAAATAGTAAAAAAACAAAAACCGGTAAAGAATACCGTAATTTCAAATGTACGGAGTAGCTACTACCCTTTGCACTGAGAAAAAGAACCTAAGGAAGAAACAGCGTTGGAAGAGGGTTTCCCCCAAGGCTGAGATTGAGACTTTGAGAGGTGTGGTTGCTGCTCGCTAGCGGGAGAGAAGGTCATGGGGTGCCACAGTATAGAGCAGGCAAGCAGGAAGCCACCTGCTGGTATGTCAGCAAAACCTGCGGGAGACGGGACATTATTAGGTCATGCCTCTGGCAGCCTCACCACAGAAGCTGGGAAGCAGCCTGGAAAAATAGCACTAAGAACCAAAAAGAGAACCACTCCTGATAATGGCCTTGCAGTATCCCTGCATTCCCCTCTATATAATGTCTCATGATACATCAGCTGATCAAAGAGAAATGTTTACAGGCTCCAGCTCCAGTATCACAAAACAGGTTGAAAAAGGTGGATTTGGAGTTGAGGCACAATCAATTCAAAACCAGCACAAGTATTGGAAAAGGCAGATAAAGACTTCAGGACAATTCTCTGGGTGGCCTTGGATCAACCTACTTCTCCCCTCTTTCTCGCTTGTAGTTCTCCAGAGTAACTGTATAATGTGTTCAGAATACAACATCCTGAGACAAAGAGGGACTTGCCAGAAGAGCCCAGACTCCATTTCAGGAACAGGATGTCCTTCAGTGATTTGGCCCAGCAATTCATATGACCCTGGGGTATACAACCCAGGGCAGACTACCTTCCGGGATCCGTCAGCTACAGTGCATATGGGGCATAGAGAGAAGAGATTCCATCTACCCTAACCAGCTTTTCTGAGCCGTGGTTGACTGGCTCACAATGAATCCCTGGCTTCTGCTCTCTTTTGCTGTATATCTATAAGTAATAAATCCACAGCATGCAACTTGTGTGCATGAGTTGTCTTACTAGACTCAGGTTGATAACCAGTGCACAGTGGACATTCTCCACAGGGACTTCACCCCCAAGATCATTGCAAATCACACTGTGTATCACGGGCATGATCCTCTGCAGCCAGAGGCCAAGAAATTTTGCTGTGCAAAACAATCATCTGTTTACTAAACAGATTTGAGGCCTCATCCTTAGGAATTTTACTTCTGCAGGTAGGAAGGAATTACATTTTTTAAAGACATACATTGCTGAGGATTCTGCTACAGATGTTTCTTGAACCACTTCTTTAGAAAAAGTGATGTAGGTGTTGGAGAGCTCTTAAAAGCTTTGACGCTTTCATTTGTGTTTGAGAAAATCCATTCCAGTTAGAGATAGACAGATGGTAGATTATAGTAGTGAGAGGTATGACTCTTGGGTTTTTCATTTTGTATAGATAGCTTATTAAAAATAACAGAATATTAACAAAAATGTCAAAACAATATCCAACAGAACATTTGTGACAGGCTGGTTATTTAGCTCCATTGGTAACATCAAGGCTATGTAGTAATGTACAGTATTTTGTGCAAAGTGGTTGTTCAATTAATGTTATTGATTGTCTTGCAGGCATTTCTAACTGACAGGCATGTTACTGCAAACTAAAATAATAATACTTCTTTTCATTTAGCAAGATGAGATGACTGGGATTTAGCCATGGGCAGTGTAAAGTACAAAATAAATTTCAAGATATTTGAAAAGTTGCTATTTTGTTTCTAGGGAATAACACACGTTTTCATTTGAATGAATATAGGAAAGTTACTACACATTTTCATTTTAGAGTCTGTATAGAAAACTAGATTTCTTGACTCTGTTATTTTTATACCAAAAATTATTAAAAAACTTGAACCTCTAAGAAACAAAAGATAAAATGTATGACATATAATTAAAATTCAAAATCAAATATCAATTACAAAGAATTAATGAATCCTATGTAAAATGCCTAGAACAGTGCCTGACACACAGTAGGTGAACAATCAAGAAAGAGGAGTTTCAAGTGGCTGTGGAAATGGCATAAATTTGGATTCACACAATCTTTGTTGTTTTTTAGCTGTTTGATCAACAGCCAATTTACTAACTTTTCTGCACTTTAATTTTTTCATATATATCTATGTATACACACACATGACTATACTTGAGCATTTAGTATGATAATATGTATCAGACACTGTGTCAACCAATTAATTTATGTAATCTCATTTTATTATCTGATGTGTTCCTTGAAATAAATCTTCAGCGTACAGTTGAAGAAAGTAAGCCCCAGCCAAGGGAACTGAAGTGTTTACTGTCAAAGGATTCATAAGTGTCAGTACTGAGGGTCAAATCCAATCACTCTTTCCCTGTTGAGGATTTGGGTGCAATAGACACTAAATTCTCCTCCACCTAACTCCCAGATCTAACCAGGAGAGCACAGTCGGACATGTACAAGCACAGAGAAGATTCAAATTTCAGATTTATTTCACCAAGTTTAGGACCTCTTGTTAAAAGTGTACTGTGTATTGGATTATTTGATAAGTCCTGACAAATATAAATATGGTTTTTTTAAAATTTTTTCTTTATCTAATGAACTAATATGCACAGAATGTATATGCACATATACATGTACACATACAAATATACACACATATAGTGTATATAGACACAGATATATATTTAATATATAGCCTCTATACATCCACTGCCTATACATATACACTACATGCACACACAGAGAATATATATATATACATGCTCCCTCATCCCTTTCTAAGGTTATGATCTCCTGATAGGAAACCGTATTTTCTTCTTCCCATCTCTGGAACACAACACCTGGAAATAAACTGTTCTCAAAAATACTTGTTGAATTAAGTATGTGAAATGAGCCAAGTGCATGAAGCATTCTTCATATCTTGCAAATAAATTAATAAACTTTTTTTTAAACTTAACATTTACTAAATTTTGTGAGTATAATTCATATCAGTCCAAATGTGGCATGAAGTAGATGTAGAATATCTTGATTAAGCAAAACTGTTGACAAAACTTCCCATGAGAATTTATTTGGGATTAGATAGTGAGCTGAGTCTTAATACTATTAAGTAGAATTGAAGCTAGTTGATCATCCGTACAAAACGAACGTTTTAATTAATGGATTTGTGCCAACATAAATGAATATTTCTGTAGCTTTCTATAGGGCTTTTCCATGTTCAGCATATTTTAAAGGTAGCATTTATTTGAATTATTTAAATATAGAAAAATTATAAAAATAATTACTAAATACTTAGAAATTCCATCAATGCTAAAAGTAATATTTCTTCTAGCCTCTTTCTATAAGTATGTTTGAAATTACTAAGATAATATTCTACATACAATTTTGTATCCTGAGTTTGTACTTTTGGTGTATTTGTTGGAAATATTTGTCCAGTTTTACATTTTTGTTTAGTCATTTGTATGTTGACTTCAGCATGAAGTAGTATTTGGACTTCATAGTTTCATGCAAAATCACGATCACCAAATTTATTTGACACAAACGTTTCGAGACGGTATCTCATAAAGACCAAATTTGAATTGCAGGCCATGTTTCAAAATAGTTTTCTTTGCATATGTGTTTTAAGCAAAGATGATAAAGAGGTGGTGTCTTCTACAAATTCCTCTGTTGTAAGCAGAGACTACTCCCACATGTTTTAAAGCACTTTGGTATTTTGTTTTAGTTTTGTAATAAAAGTATTTTCCTGGGCCTGTTGCCTGTCTCATCTCGCTTAGGTAGACATTTATACGATATTAGCTACCGAAAATAACATATTCTCTTTTGTTATATGAATAAATTTGTCATATTAATCTTTATAATGTTGACAAAGCACTTGTAGCCTACTTTTTTAGTAAGAGTGAAGCTGACAAAGTCAATACACCAGAAAAATAATTAGTCTTCCTAAATGAATTAAAATATTTTAAGAGACTTTTTGGTGAAATCATTTATTAAGTAATTATTAACTGAAATAAGTCAATAAATTCAATTATCTTTAACATTTTATAGATTGGAATTATTAGAAACTATTGGCTTATACTTACTTCTCAGTTGTGTTTTTATGAAGCTATATTATCAAGAAGTTTGTAAACTTGACCTGTAACCCTTAAATATTTAGACATTTGATTCTTGACTTCTTTTTTGTATTCTTGCCTTGGGCCTAGAAATGTTTGACTTAGTTTGACTTAGAAAGACTCAATTTTCTCTGAAACTTCCTTTCATTACTTCATTATTTTATATTCTTTATTATACCTGGATCAAATGTACTTCATTTTTGCTTTATTTTAAAGTATTTCCTTCTCATGAAATTTTGACACTTGAATTTTAATTCATTCTCACAAGATGTGAAGAATTCATAAAAATAAATTTTATGTGAAAATATGTCCTAATGTGAAAAATTAAAAAGTGGTCCTAGAGATATTTTAGATATATAAAATAATACTATAAATACTATAAAAACTGTATAATGTAGAAGGACTGTCAATATATCTCTAAAATATTTCCTTATATTATTATTTATATTCTAATAAAATTTTTTGGCTTAAAAATATATAATTTTCTGGCTAAAATTATCTGATATTATATTATCAATCTATTTCCTACATATTTGTTTTAATTTTCTTAATATTATTTTTTACATAAATTTTGTGCTCATCTTTTTTTGTATTTTGCTCTTATAAAATTAATTCAATAATGCATTCATGCTTCTTCTGACTTTTAGATTGTCAGAACATCAGATTTTCAATCCAAATTATCTGAAGGTGATATTCAGATATGAGCAATTACTCTGAATGATGCGATATACTTGTTGATATTAATTTTTGATAATGTTTTTGGCTGGAGCTAAGACCAAATTATCCCTGGTAATTATCGGTATTGTATTTCTGCCAATCTCTGACCTTTTGACTTTATCTTATCACAAACTTCAGAAAACTACTAATACCAGGAAATTAAAATTAAAATGGAATCAGGAAAAGGAAGTGGCACTATTCAGTGGAGAGGCACTTATGCTGAAAGACAGTTTTTGTTTTGCCTCTCACACTAGGATCGCGATGATGAGCAAGTCACATCACTTCTCCAGCCTTCAGGTTTCCTATTTGTGAAATAAGATGGGGGTTTAAGAATCTTAAAATTTTTTCTAACTCTGAGGCTCATGAGGGCATATGTTCTGTCTGTATTTTATGGTATCTGCAGTACCCAGAGCAGTGTCTATTTATATAGGCACTCAATAAATATGTGTTGAATGGCTAATTCTCAGATCATATGTGTTAAAAGCATGAGATAGATGACCTTCAAATGAAGTAGCTTGAGTATTGACTAATCCAGTAGAAGATGAAGCAAAAATAAGTTTATAGAATCCTTCTAAGATTCTGCATTAACAGTTTTAAAATTGTATTATTTATCATTGGCAATTTTAAAGATCAGATGTAGATTCTTATGGCTCTAGAATCTGAAATTATGTCACCAATTTCTGCATTTCAATAATTGTATAGCTATGGTTCCATTATCTACTAGAAAATTACATTCTGACTAAATTTTTAAAAAATTGAAACTGATATCCATATTAACTGGAGACAAAACAAAACAAAAACATTATTACCTCATTCTGAGTCCCCTCCCCCCCAAAATGTTTCTCTACTCCAGGTTCATTTTTCTGAGTAACAAGCTAAATTTTGCACTGTGGTTTTCATATGTAGACTTGGCTTCATGGATTTATTTTGGCTGCTTGAAATCAATAATCTCCAGTCATTTTATATTTACCTAGACTCAGCTCAAAAGTTCAATGTTAGCATTGACTCCCAAACTGATAATCAGGACCAGAGATAGACATACAACATTATGGAATTATTCAGACACTCAAAAATTTAAAGCACTCTGAGAAAAGAAAGACTAAAAAACTCTTCTGGAAACATGAGCCACTTGAACCACTTCAGTAATTTTCAATTGCTTTGTGATGTGCAAGCAAAGAAGCTTGATCACTTTCACACTGAAGCACTTAAGCTCTCTGATAATTTTACACCCTTATGGTCATTTTCAGAATACCATCATTTCCCCCACTGAAGTGGTTTTAAAAATATGTGAAGTGTTTCAATAACTTTAAATTATCTTCTATGGCAGAAACTCAAACCCTGATCACCTACAAATTTATGAGCTAATAAAACTTGAAGTGGTCCAATATTTTCTAAAAAAAAAAAAAACTATGTATTGTGATTTCAATTGTTTTATTAATTGACTTCAATTTGGATTAGATAGACTAGACAGTGATGTAATTCAAGATATATGGAATAAAACTTAACTGTATCAAAAGTCAATTAAAAATGCAAATATTAGAAAATGAAAATAATTGTAAACTATACATCCAATGAAGGGCTAATATCCAGAATCTACAAAGAACTCAAACGAGTCAGCAAGAAGAAAAGCAAATAACCCCATCAAAAAGTGGACAAAAGACATGAACAGAAATTTTTCAAGTAAAGATAGACAAATGTCCAAAAAACATATGAAAAATGCTCAACATCAATAATCATCAGAGAAAAGCAAATTAAAACTACAGTGAGATACCACCTTACCCCTCTCAGAATGGCCATTATCAAAAAGTCAAAAAATAATAAATGCGGGCATAGACGCAGAGAGAAAGGAGCACTTATACAGTGTTGATGGGACTGCAAATTAGTACAACCTCTATGAAGAACAGCATGAAGATTCCTCAAAGAAATAAATGTTAACTTACCTTTCAATCCAGCAATCCCACGACTGGATATCTTCCCAAAGTAAAAATAAGTCATTTCATCAAAAATACATCTACACTCGAATGTTTATCGCAGCAAAATTCACAATTGCAAGGATGCGGAATAAACCTAAGTGTCCATCAATTCATGAGTGAATAAAGAAAGTGTGCAATGTGTGTGTATATACACAGACAGACAGACACACACACACATACATATGCCATGGAGTACTACTCAGCCATAAAAAGGAATGAAATTTCCTTTGCAGCAACTTGGATGGAACTGGAGACCATTATCCTAAGTGAAAATACCTCAGGAATGAAAAAAACAAACACCACCAGTTCTCACTAATAAGTGGGAGCTGAATGATAGATATACACTGGCACAAGATATGTAAGGGACATTGGAAACCAAGAAAGGGGAGGGTGGAGGGATTAAAGGTTATCCATTGGATGCAATGAACACTATTCTGGGATGGGCACACTAAAGGTCCTAACTTAAGGATTATACAAGGTATCTATGCAACAAAAATATTTGTAACTCCTTAATATTTTGAAATTTAAAAAAAGAAAAAAAAGAGAAGGCACTTTTCTTGTCCCAAGCCTTGAACAAAGGACATTTTAATTCCTTGGTTTTAAGACATTGATTAATGAGTACATATCAAAAAAATTAAGTTGAACAAGCTAGTGTATTTAAGTAGAGAGCAGAAAATGGTTTAAATAAGGCTCATTGCCAAATAAAACGACCATATTTCAGAAATACAGGGAGATATAAATATAATGCATCCTATGTAGAAAGTGACAAATATATGGTTAGACATACTTGTTTTCAAATTGAGAAAAATTTTGGTCATTGGAACACTATCCAGGAGGACTACTTTAAAGCAAGTAATGCATAACTGCAAGAAATAGTAACTGGATTATTTCATATCTTGTCTTTTACCTTAACTATTAATGTTTTTTGATGTCTATTTCAAAATATCCATGTGTTTCCATAACATTTACAAATAATGCTTCCTCCTATTCCCAAAATACTTGGAATAGAATTGATGATCAGAAACATGCAAAATACCCAGTGGTTTCATGTTCTTTGTAGAACGTTGCTGGGATCATGAAACCACAATGCGAGGAGCAGGGAATTGGGGTATTGAGGAGGAAAGGGAAAGAGGAAAGTCCGTGTGAACCCTTGAGGATAGCTGTATGTGAACAATAGCACGAAATGGTAAATAAAGGCCAAGGAGATACCTTTAGTTATCATCTACATAAAAGTCTCATTTGTAAATACGAAAATTGAAACATAAAAGGTTACATGAATTATCCAAAGACTCAAATTTTTATGACAAACAAACCAGATTTCTCACCGTGAGCCTTAATTACACATCCTTTATCATAGTCATTGGAAAAGGCTATAAATTAGGAAGCTATACTGTAAAATGAATTGCATATTCCTTTGTTGATAATATGAATTAAATGGAAAATCATGGAAATTTAGGACTAAAAGAAATGTTGGACTTCAATTAAAGTGATTCAGCCCTTCCGCTGTATGGGCAGAGAAGGTGAGTTTTAAGAGATAAAGTGCCTTGCAAGTGGCAGAGGTCTGACAATAATTCAGGTCTTTGATCTATGTTTTGTTTTGATGACTGGCATTATAGATGCAGCTTGTATCATTCTCTTAACTTAGAATAGTTTCTTTGTTGTATGTCACTGTGAATTAGAAGAGAAAAAAACATTCCCAAGAACTTAGCTGTGAAACAATTTTCTTTTATAGAAAATGTATTTGAAAGGTCTTTTTTACTGTATACTTTTAATTTATTTGACCATTTAAATTAAAAAATAAAATGTAGAAATACTAGGAAATGCCATTTTGAGAAATATATAAATATGATTAAAAATTTGTTAGTGGCATCATGGGAATAAAATTATTTAATATTATATCCGGATTTGACAATAGAAGAGTTCTTGTGATTGGAAACTAAAAGAAAAAAACTATTGTTTAAAACTTATTAGTAAATACTGATTAAATTAGTATTGCAATCGTGTGTTATTGTGACCTGCTGTACCTCTATAATTTTATTTTCAGCCTCTCAAGGAAAGCTGTTTTCAGAGCTAAATTGTGCTGGTTATATAATATGAATAATGGTGAGCATTACAACACTCATTTTTCCACATGATAAAGATAATTCAGAATCCCACTGTTTCCTACAGTTATTCCCCTTTACAAATCAGTTCCTGTGAGGTAATGCCCATTGGATCATTACATATATAAAAGGTCATTTTAATTATTGGGGATTTTATTCCCAAGTCTCTGACATCCTGCTATCTAAAATCTTATTACCATAAAAGCAATATGTATTTATTTTCAGTAGTACCGTAAAACCCAAAGTAATACAGTAAGTGGTACAGATCATATTAGGGTGCCAGTACATGAACCTCTGTGTTTATAGAGAAGGCTCAAGAGACACGCTATGGTAAGAAGGTGCTACAGAAATTGTCAAACTCACAATCTCACTAGGCACAAACAGCAGGGAACTATTCAGAACCTGAAGCAACATATTCTATGACTGAAGCAATATGTATTAAGTAAGTATAAGAAAATCTGGACAAAGATGTCCACTCTTACCAACTTCCAGATTACATATGACTCTCTTAGAGCCAATCTGTGAGTCATTTTACTTTGGAGAAAGTTTCCATTACTGGAACTGGTCCAGTCCAAAAGCAGAATTGGGGCCTATAGTCTCAGATACACACTAATGCAGTCCTAAAAAACCTACATATATACATTTTGGAAGACACTCAGGAGTTTTGTTGGACCCTTAAGAGATTATACAGTTTGCCTTTGCAGAGGAGAAGGCACAAACTAAGAAGCTGAATGAAATTTTAAGAATAAAAGCTCAATTATAGTTTACTTGTTAAAGGAATGTATGTGGCCAGGCGCCAAGTGCGGTGGCTCATGCCTGTAATCCTAGCACTTTGAGAGGCTGCGGTGAGAGGATCACTTGAGTCCAGGAGTTTGAGAACAGCCTGAGCAGCATAGCAAGACTCCATCTCCATAAAAAAATTAAAAACTTAGCCTGGTGTGGTGGCACGCTCCTAGAGCTCCAGCTCTTGGGAGGCTGAGGCGAGAGGATTACATGAGCTCAGGCATTGGAGGTTGCAGTGAGCTATGACTGTGCCACTGCTCTCCAGCTGAGGCAATAGAGCAAAACCTTGTCTCAAAAAAGAAGAAAAGAAAAGGAGAAAAAAGAATGTATGCATGCTCACAGTTTAAACA
>CAUYPO010101424.1:0-23273 GCA_963574435.1 Cheirogaleus major
TGCATTAATTTTCCTTTTGAGGTTGATCTTTTTTTAATGATTCCTCTTGGATCATCCTGCTGAATCTTCTTGCCTGTGACATCCTGCTAAAAACTAAACTTCTTCTCAGTAAAGCAGTTCTGTCATCTAAACTGTTCAAGAATACATTTGGTTATGATAACCTTTTAATTTGGAGGCAGTTCAACAAAGTCTATGATTTGTTCTAAACAAATTGCTTTTTGCTTTTTCCTATCACACTCCTAGGGGTGGCTTATTGAAATGATTCATATATCCTCACAAAGTGATAATTATAGGTAAATTGTTTTCCCAACAGCCTCCAAACTGAGAGAATGTGAGTGGTTAAAAAGCTATACCTGAACACTGCAAATAACCTCATGCACAAGTCTAATCAACAGCATTGCCTTTTCATTTAGGGATTCTTACCCAAACCCCTGATTAAAGCAGAAGTAATCTGGCAAATTAATTTAATTCTTTTGTTAGTATGCACACCAAGAACCTTTTCAGCCTCAGAAGCTAGGCCTGTCAACTTAGCTAGAGTCTGGAGTCCAAAATTGAGGAAATGCTGTCAGATGCAAATTGCTGTTGATTTTAAGTGTATGTTGGCTCCTTGCCACAGCCTGTGCACATTGTAGGGAGTTGTGGTTCATGAGGGGGAGTGAAGCTCAGTAAGCAAGCAGTGCCAGTTGGGGTGGGCGAGGATAGTGGGAAGAGAAATTTGAGAAAGGCATAAATTAAATCATGCTGATACCTTGTTCTCATTCCCGAATATGCTGCATATGTCCTCAGAGAGACAGGCTGGTTTGAAATGATTTGGAATTAGGACATTGTTTAACATTTAGAGGAAATGGAATGTAGTGTCTGACTTGCTAAGAAGATCTGGTTTGTCTTTATACAAGTCATTCTAGTTACACACTGCTGCCTGTCCTTTGGCCTCCTTGGAACCACTTTGGGCATAGCCCCAGAGATGCACTCCGCCAAACTGATGACTCCTTAATGGCTGGGTCTAAAATTTTAGTCATTTTTGTTTTGCCAGTATCCTCATTGTATATAGAATCAGCTCCGTAAATGCTTCTTGAAGGAATGAATGAAGCCAGATAGAAAAATTCTTGGTTTCTGTAGGAGCTATCACTTTTCTGACATTGTGTGAATCAGCTTTTAGGTCTCTTTTTCTCTGTATTTTTTGAGATGTGGCTTAGCAAAGAATAAGACCACCTCTGACCTAATACTATCCATTTTTGACTGATTGTTGACATTCCAGAAGCTTCTTTAGAAAAAGGTTGGAAAAAATTTTTTTCTGAAGGATTTTAAGAATAGCTCTTGAAACCCATCTGAATGGATTGAATGTGGTTTAGTGTCTTGGGCTGTCCAGTCAATAACTCTGAGGACTTATCCAGCTGGCTTGTTCTAGGATTCCAGACATTACAACAGACTGGCGCTAGGAGTCCTGTTTCTCCTTGTACTGCTAAGCAATTCCTGATTCAGGGAGTTACCACAATCCTAAAACCTCTCCCAACCACAGTTGGTCTCCTCTGACTCCACCTAGAAGAAAAACCAATTTATCACCTTCTGTGAGCCAGGCATTGTGCTATTTGCTTTAAGACGATTTCATTTAACTTCAAAATATGCATCTTTTGTGACAGACAGTAGATCCCATTTGCAGTGGAGAAAACTAGGGCTCTTGGGTTTGGAGAGGGTAGGCCTTGGGTAACTGCTATGTATCAAGCACTGCTAGGCATCCTTCACTGTGGTTCTTGACCTCCTTTATCATGTGACACACATAGAACATGATCGTATTTGTATGGCACATTTGGGTAAATGGTCTAGCCTGAAGATCCTGCCACTGGCTGCACTAAGGGCTATGGGATCATTATCTCAGCATATCTGTAACTTAAACAGGAGACACTGGTTGGGAAACTTTGCTGAATAGTCGTCCCCCATAATCCATGGTTTTACTTTCTGCAGTTTCAGTTACCTGCAGTCAACCATAGTCCAAAAATATTCAATGGAAAATTCCAGAAATAAATAATTTGTAAGTTTTAAATTGTGTGCTGTTCTGAGTAGTGTAATAAAATCTTGCACCATCCCACCCTGGACAGAAATCTTTCCTTTGTCCAGCATATCCACACTATATACACTACCCTCTGTTTAGTAGCTGTTTCAATTATCAGATCGACTGTTGCAACATTGTGCTGTGTTCAAGTAACCCTTTTACTTAATAATGGCCCAAAACAATAGTAGTGATGCTGGCCATTTGGATATGCCAAAGAGAAGTTGTAAAGTGTTTTCTTTAGGTGAAAAGGTGACTTTGGTGTTCCTCAGCTAGGGTTCAGTACTATCTGCAATTTTAGTCATCCACTGGGGGTCTTGGAATGTATCCCTCACAGACAAGAGAGAACTACTATACATATATCATCTCAATCTTCACAGCAACCTTGTGAGGTAGATCTTTTGGCCCCATTTTATAGAAGAAGAACCTGAGGCTCAGTGACACTTGAGTTACATTGCCTGTGGTCATGTAGCCCATAAGTGACAACTTACTTGAACTCTGAAGGACTTATTTTTTCTGTAATTAAACTCATTCCCAGCATCTGAAACGTTAGCAGATGGTTAATAATTTAACCATTTGTCGTTTTGGCCTATTCAATGGTATACTTTCTGGCGGGCCAGTCTACTCCTGTGTCTCTATGATTTTAAACCACAGAAGTAAAATAACAAGCACCTGGAGAAACAGTCAATCCTAATCCTGTTAGACAGGATATTTCACACTTAGTCTCCTTGTTGGGGCATGGCGTTCTCTAACTCCCAGGTGACTTCTCATGAAGTCTCCTTGGCCCTAATGCTCTCCTCAGAAGCCTTTCTCCTCTACAACCTTTTGTGCAGCCATAAATAGTAAACTAAAATATGGCAATGATTTGACAGATATTCCTAAGTCAGGCAGCAAACCGCTTAGGATTGATCTTGTGACTTCTCCCGTTGGGGAAAAGGTACTTTATGCCTAGAGAAATTCAAAATTTCAGAGAGTCAAAATGTTTATGCCTTGGAACCCTAAGGTTTATTAATAGTTGATTTTTCTCAGATCTGGTGAAGAAGTGGGAGAGTAAGGAACTCATCCCTCTTTGACTGAGTTAAAGCCTGAAAAAAGAAGAAAACTAAATCACTTACTAAGTGATAGAATTTATGGGCTTTTGTAAACTCCTGACTCTTTGGCATAGCCAGCCTTCCTCAGAAAAATATGCTTCAGTGCTTCCTCCCATTGGTCATCCTCTTTTTTTTTTTTTTTTAATGCCAAGTATTTAGGGATGGAGGGTCATCCTCTTGATATTTCATTCAGATGGTCCGTGATTAAAGTTTCCACTTCTTTGTCCTTTGCTGTTGTTTTCTAGAGGTGAGAAATGGTTTTTGGCCATTCCTTGCCTTTGTTTCCTGGCTACAGTTTCAAAATGAAAGCTCAGAAGGAATTTAAATTTTCATCTAGTTCTTTTCTCTTATTCTGGGCTCATTGCTTCTCCATAAACCCACTTGATCCTTCCATTCTTAGAGACACCCAACATGCTTTTCCTAAGTCACATATGGATGGCTTTGAGAAGCAGGTGGAACTTTGTGTATGATTCATATAGGCTTGATTTTTCAGAAGGGCTAGTATATGCTTAATAGAAACCAGTTTCCTTGAACAATATTGTTTGACTCTGTATCAGCTTTTTAATAATCATAAACCATGTTATATATTCCATTATTTCCCAGTAACCCTGGAGGGAAACTCAGTCTTGGTTCCTTTAAGGTGATGAAGCAGAGATAGCATAAGATATGTACTTGATTGAGAGGTCATTAGCAAGTTAGGCAGAAATAAATGTGAAAATATGTACATCTTGTCTGCTAGCCCATAAAGCAAAGTGGAATCATTGCATTATAGGCAGCAAGCAGTAGAATCTTCATTTGTTTCCTATCATTAGCTTTGAAGCGAAGGGGGAATGACATAAAGTAACTTTTCACCAAGGGTTAATTGATCACTGTTTATAGGTAGAATGTAGGTCATGTGCCAGGCTAATTTGCGAATCACACAGAAGATATTAGGCAGTCATTGCCTTCCAAGATACTTTATTTCAGGTCTATTCTCTTGTTTTATCTGTAGTAGTTCCATGAGGTAAATAGGTTCATTTGTATTCTTTCATTTTATTGATGATAGGTGAGAAAACAAAGGCATTCATGGTGTTAGTTTGTCCCAAAACATGAACCTAAGAAAGCTAAAGTTGTAAAACAGATGTCTTGACTATTCTCAGTGCTTTCACAGTGTTATTTTGTGCAGCCTTTTTCTGCATAAGTGCAGAGCTAGAATTTAAAAACAAAACGAGGATAGAACCAGAGGGCTTCATGAAAGTTAGTGGTGAATACTTTGGTGACGTAAAGGAAGAGGGAAAGATGAGTAGAAAGACTTACAGATGGTTTTTGAAATGGAACAGAACTTGCTGTTTTGTTTTACAGCCCGAAGTCATCCTTTCACTTTAAGCAAATTACAGCCATTCTACTTTATATAATACTTAGCCATTTTCCTGCTGAATATTACTTCTATCACCATGTCCTATGGGGAAGGCATTGACCAAAAGATGGCATTTTGTGGTTCACATGTACAGGCATGTATTTATGATGTTCTTAGGGAATTCAGAATTGAAAGTATGCACCAGTAATGGCAAGATATTCAATAGCAGGTGAAAAACAGAAACTATAGCTCTCTTTTCTTTATCTTCCATTTTAAACAAGTCCAAAGGTTCAGGTGCATGAAAAAATGAATTGTGTGCTCTCATCGGCAGTAACCTAAGATTTGTACAGAGTAGTTCGATCTTAAGTAAAGCTCAGGAGCCTTTCCAGTCCCCCTTGAACTCAAGCAGCAACACAGTTATCTTAACTAAGGGCTCTTTTTGTTTGTTTGTTTTGTCTTACAGAAACAAACCAGAAGCAGTAGAAGTAACATTTGCAGGTAAGTGTCTTTTTCTCAACCTTATTAAGAAAGATGTAATATAAAAAAAACAGAAAATAAAATTGTTCCTAAAATAAGCTTTGACATTTTGGGTACCATCCCATGTCAAGTCTTTCTGAGCTCTTTATTACAGATGACCATCTCATCTATTTAATCCATTGATGACTAACTATGTAAAGTTACCAGCTGATATTTTAGAAGTTTGGGTTTAATTTATAATACAACTAAGGCTTTTTTAAAATTTAGAAATACTATATTATCTTTAAGTAGCCATCAATCTTAGTTTACTGAGTACTCAAGGAGTAGGGAAACAAGAACATGCTAAAGACCTGTTCATCAAGTCAGAGGGACATGTTGCTGCTTTTTATGAAGCATTAGGCATGGGAGTAGTATTGTGGTTATGTTTTTTAAAAACATAACCATGTGTTCTTTATCTTCCAAAGATACATTCTGAAGTGTTTACGAATGAAATGATGTGATGTCTGGGATTTGCTTCAAAATAAATTATCGAGGGGAATATCTAAATGAAACAAGAATTATTTCTGGATTGATAATTCTTGAAGCTGCATGATGGGGATGGGAGTTCATTATACTGTTCTTTCTGCTTATATGCATGTTTAAAATGCATCCCAAATAAAAGTTTTTTAAAAAATTCTTTCAGCACCAAGCTGTGATTAAGTATAGCTTTGTAAGCTGGTCTGAGTGCAGCGGTGTTTACAATTAATTAATCACAACCAGTTACAGATTTCTTTGTTCCTTCTCCTCCCACTGCTTCACTTGACAAGACTAAAAAAAATAGGTTTATAATTTTAATAAAAAGCAAAGAGATGGGTACTCAGCAATTCTGTCTCAGTACTTCTGCTGACTTCCCACATGGATTTAAAATATATACCATTTTACTTATCTGCTCTTATAACAGGTTTTTCTTGTGGCCTACAGCAAGGTAGGCGCTTTGAGATATCATTCCTCATTCCCAAATTCAGCAGTCTTATTTGCTTTCCTTGCAGATTTTGATGGGGTCCTCTATCATATTTCAAATCCTAATGGAGACAAGACAAAAGTGATGGTCAGTATTTCTTTGAAATTCTACAAGGAACTTCAGGCACATGGTGCTGATGAGGTAAGTTCCATATAATTTTCCTTAGAACTCTTATTTCCTCCTCACCTTTTATTGGCAGCTTGCCACTCATAGGAGATCCATGGCACTAAATGACACTCTGGCATAGGCCACTCTGGACAGCTTGCTCGCCTGACTAGGGGCTCTTGACTCCCATAATGATGTAAAGATTTGTGTTTCCCAGAAAAGGTTTTGGCTCTTTGCCTGCTTGCTTTTTATCTTGAAGAATAAAGACATTCTCTAACGAAAGTTTAATAACTTTATCAAAATCTTAAAAGAATTTGCCGTTTTTGAAATTATACATGCTACCAGGATTTTATAAAACAGTGGAAACAAAAACAGCTTTAGTTCTCCAAAAACATAGCAAAGAGTACTTTTTCTTGACCAGTACAAAAATAGCTATAGCAAGAATGAAACAGGTTCTGTTCTATTTTTGTGACATTATCAAGGCAGATATATAACTTCTGGCTTGTTTAAATTCTGTAATCTTAGTTTCTCATTCTAGAAGTTTAGGTACAAATAACTTTCCTTTAAATTTTTAATTTAGTGTGTTTTAGAGCTGGCCTCTCTAAATGTCTCTTCTTCCATATAACTACTTTAGGGGAAATAAGAAGGGATGTCCAGACATTATGAAACTCTGGATGGCTGTGCCTTTTTCACTGGCTTCTTTCAATAGCTAAAGTAGCAGGTTTGGTTCCTGTTGAACTATATTTGCTCTGGGGAGAGCCATTTATGGAAGAAAGAAAACGCTATTACACCAGTGTGTGCACGTTGTGGTTGGGTCTTAAAGCAGGAAGTATGACTCAGTTCCTGAATCAGTTTTCAAATATCTTAGTTTTAACAAACTAGGTTCTACTTAATCTGTTAAATGAAGATACAGCCATTTCTGTTTTCTTTCTGAAAAGAGTAGTAGCTTTTGAATTATTTAAAATGTATGTAATAAAATGCTGTTTGTAAAAGAATATGATCAAAAACTTGACAAGTTTTTTTTAATAAAACTAAAATCGGTCTGAAATAAACAGAATACTCAAAGCCATAGGTAGTGGCTTCCCTTAGTTGTTCAAATGCAATTGATTTGCCCCATAAGTTCAAGGAAAGAAGAAACATTCAGAGAATTTGGATTCAGGGTTATTTTACTGGAAAAAGAAAAGTTTCAGGAGAAAGACCTAGTCCTTTATTAAGTTTACAAAGGAATATTATGTAAAAGATAGTGGCTAATTCTTCTTTTCACCAGATAAAGAGTAAGAAGCAACAAGTGGCAATAACTACCCAAAAAGAAGACTTAAAAATGCAATTTTTAAACTGTATCATCATTTTCCTGGACAGTCCTCTCTCTCTAAAGATCTAGATGCAAGCTAGACCTGGTGGTGCGGTGCACACCTATAGTCCTAGCTGCTTGAGAGGCTAAGGCGAGAGGGTTGCCTGAGCTCGGGAGTTTGAGTCCAGCCTGGGTGACACAGCAAGACCCTGTCTCAGTTTTCTCTTTTAAAAAAAAAAAAAAAGGTCTAGGTATAGTGATAATAGTCCTGGAAGGGAAAGGAAGCATTAAGCTGGATCTTTTTAAAATCTCCTTTCTGTTCTGTGCTTTTCTTACAATGGAACTCCAGAACACAGTCTTGTTCTTGTAGCTCTCTCAAGGGTCAAAGAACCAACTCCACCCACTCAAGTGGAGTAAGTGACATTCACAGTGCTGGAGCAGAGTGCACAGTAAATGGCTCCTTGGGTTGGTTAAACAGTGACCAGCCTGTGATAACCACAGGAAGCTTGTTACTTTGTCAGAGGCCCTTTTTAAAAGCAGAACACCTCTGCTGCTGGGCTTTGAAGGTCTAATGATGATGAGTGTAGGTTGCCTCCACCCATCTCCTGGTGTCAGATTGGAAGAGGGGGCACAAATTCAAAAGTGAGTCATAGTTAAAATTGCAAATGAACAGGAACGTGTTTGCTGGTTTTGCCAAAGGGAGGGAGCAAGGGATTTGAGCATGGTATAAATTTGGCACTAAGTTCCTCTTAGATCTCAGAATACTAAATAAGTAAGCTTGGAATTAAACTAAATCTTAGGGGCTGTGGTTTCTCCCACATCTCATTTCCCCTTCTTCCTAGTACCAATAGTATATGCAACACAGAATTGTAGCTCAGAGGTAGCTTGCTGGTTAAAATTCTTGTGGGATATGCATGTCACCTTTTTCCCCCAAACTCCTTAGGAGAAGTGGTATGTGGGACACCTGAAGGTCACCTCTTTCTGTGCCACCAACAAACTCTGACCTTGAACCCCTCCCTTCAGTTCCTCTTCTGTAAAAGATATTTCACAGTGTCTATATGATCACCAAATAGGAACTACACGTGGCATTACTTACCTTTTGCCTTTGTATAAGCAAGTAATCATTGATTCATGCTTTGAGCTCTACTGTATTATCCAAGTTTTGCCAGTTGGGAATTCCTCCCAACTATAGGAAAATGGTTAAATAAATATGTGAAATACTAAGAAATTATTGTTCAGTGAACTATTTGGAGGACATTACTTAAGTTACTTTGAAAGAATATTTAAGAGGGATAATTTTTTCAAATGGGATATAAAGTAGATGATTTGTTTCTATTCTTTTTAATACTACCTAGAGAGTGCCATGAAAATAAAATGGGAAGAAAAACATTGATATTTCTTCAGATATTTATTGCATGTTCCTGTGTGCAGGTGTTGCTCTGGGCACTGAGAACACAGCAGTGACTAAGACAGGTCCTGCTCACGTGGAGGACCTGCTGCTACCTATGTTCACAGTGCTTTTCTCTGGCTAATTAAATTCTTTAAAACAAGCATATATAACTCTTAGAACTAAAACGAAGTTTGTGCTTTAGTTCATTTTTAATTTGGTAACTTATATTAATAGATTAAGTACCCCTCCCCTTCTCTTTTGGTATCTCAGAAAATACTAAAGGATTATAAGTGTTTGTGGTTCAGTAGTATTAGTAATTGAGTGGATGCTTATAGACAAAATTCTGCAGCCTCTTGTACTGCTGAGTTTTTAGTATTTAGGTCTCAGTTTTAACTTCTTATGGAAAACATAAGACACCTTCCCTCTCTAATTATGAGTTTTTAATGAGAGTTATTAATAACCCATGTCTATGTTTTGCCTCTTAAACATATAAAGATATTATGTACCAAAAAGCTTATTAGATTGTTAGTGACCTTAATGTTTATTTTCTTTCTATCCTAAATAGCTGCCTTTCTGCTGCTTAATGTGTCCCACACAACATTTAAGTCGGAACTATTCCTTTTAAAATAAAAAGTTTGTTTCTTAAACCATGTCAGTCTAGGAGCAGTTTCTACCAGGTGAAACAGTCACAGTGGCAGAGGAAAAATAGGAAGGTATCTCAGTCTGTTTTGTGTTGACTATAACAGAATGCCACAGACTGGATAATTTATAAAGAAAACAAACTTATTTGGCTTACAGTTCTAGAGACTAGGAAGTCCAAGAGTATGGTGCCAGCATCTGACAAGGACCTTCATGCTGTGTCATCCATCCCATGGCAGAGAATGGAAGGGCAAGAGAGGGCCAAACTCTCTTTTTTAACAAGTCACTGTTACAATAACAAACCCACTACCCAATAAGGAGAGTTAATCCTTAATCCTTAATCATGAGAGTGGAGCCCTCATGGCCTAATCACCTTATACCATCACGATGGCAATTAAATTTCAACATGAGTTTTGGAGGGGACATTCAAACTATGACAGAAGGTATAAAGGGGTCTCTTGTTGTTTCACTTATTTTAAAAAGCTGGAAAGTAGCCAGCAGTAAGTATAGGTTTGGGGAAAAAGACATGTAGAGTGTACAGCCTTCTGTGGATCCACCAATATTAATAGCTGGATAAGATTCCATGATCCATTGTCTTTTGCCTTAAAAGCTATTTATGCACTAAATAATTTTAAAGCATGCAAGATTAGTAGGCTAACAGAAATCAGTTCCCAACATTCCCATTTTTATCTCTTCATTCGCCTGGGTTAGTGGCTTATCCTGTGCTTAGTCGATAACTAACATAATCTATTCTCTCCCTTGCATTTGGCATCCTTCTGCTCTCTTGAAAACAAAAGATGATAAAGTGGAATGTAAAATCTGGAAAACAGAGAACATACAAAGGGTGTGGTCAGGTCCTAAAAGAGTAAAGGGAGAGCTTTCATTGAAAGATCGTAAGGTAACCTTTTGGATTCTAATCACAGTTCTATGAGTGGCCTGTTTGGTGACTTAGATAAATCTGCTTCCCCTTTGTCTCTAGTTTCCCATCTGCCAAATGACGGTTAAGGAAGAATGCTGGCTTAGGAAGAGCTTAGCAAGTACAGTGCTTTAAAAATAATGAAATTATCATGGCCTTTTTATTAATGTTTGGTTTTTTTTTTTCTCCTAGTTATTGAAGAGGGTATACGGGAGTTTCTTGGTAAATCCAGAATCAGGTATGTAGTTACATGAGCAACTATGGAATGAGGGGAAGATAATGTGTCCTGTTTGTATTATGCTTTTTTTTAGCCAAAGGATTTGTTTATATATTACTCATTTTACAAATATTTCTACATAAGCCCAGTTCCCACTCCCTCCTTAAAAATAGCTTTTAAGGGGCTTTGCTTTGTCCTATGTGGTACCCAGTGGGATGTACAGAATTGATGTATGGCGTTTTTAACATTTACTTCATGGAGCCAAGTGACTCTTCCTTAATCTTCCAGCTAAAAGGCCACCTTTGTTTGCTCATGGTGATTAAAATGTCTTTGAGAAGACTGAGCAAACATTGATTCCCACCCTCAGCTCTCAGTAACACCTTTTTCTGCACACTGCATATTTGGAGAAGGGAGAGGGACAGTCACAACACTGTTCTCATATTTTCAATTAACAAAAAATGTCAGTCCCCTCTTTAATCCAGTCTTGTAATGGGTGATCTCTGCATTCATGGCCAGAGGAATTGAAAGTACCATGTCATCCTTGAGTAGAACAGCTGTGTTATACTGCTTCACAGGAGGTTTAAAGTGGGAAAAGCAAACAGCATTTTCACCCCAGTGATTCAGTGGTATGTCTCAAATTCTGAGGCATTTAGTAGGGTCCCAAAGTGAGAACCAAGTAGTATGATCATTTGAACCTCTGCTAGCTTATTTCCTCACCTTACCTTTTGACATTTTTACAGCATGACATCACCTTAATACCCCCATTAGAATACCTTTGTGTCTTCTGGAAACAAAGTCTCTAATAAAGAAAGGTGCCTTTGGAATGCAACTTGTTAGTGAGTATTTGTGGATAGGAGCTTTGATAGTAGTCCATAAAGAATACTGAAATATGTTAATCTCCAAATTGATGAAATAAATGTATCACAGAAATAAAAACCAAGATAACACTGAAGGCTGTAAGAGGAATCAAGAAATTTAAGAAAAAAACAAACAGATCTAGAACAGAAAAATCACATTGGGAGTCTTGGGCATACTTGTCACAGCTGAGATCCTAACATGGAGAGTTTATGTTTCTGTCCCTGGGCCTTCTCTTCCACTTTGTACTATAGCACAGACATTGCCAGATTGCAGGCCCTGTGTTCATACAAGTGCAAAGTATAAAAGTGTGTGAAAGTAGCATCCCTCCTATTTTTTAATAAGTCTGTCTAGGCAAGTTTGGAAAACTCAGCAGGCTTTACTAGATTTTTACTTCTCTTCATCATCAGTATGATCTATTCATCATATCAGAAGCCTTACTTAAAGACAAGCTTTATTTAGCTTAGATATAGTTTTATTGGGTTTATTTGACTTCCTAAAACTAGCAAACACCAGCTGTAGATAATTTCTTTTTGATCGAATCATCTTGTACTCTTTGTGCTTATCTGGTTTTCATATACCCAAAATGGAATGATGATTGATGTTAATTAATATTGGAGTGCCAAAAATGTGCTAAGCATTATCAGAGCAAAGATTTAGACAGCCCATGCTCTAAAAGATTATCCACAAAAAAAACACAGACCTTAGGAATGCTCTTGGGGAAAAAATAAAATAGTATTGCAATATAAAGGTTTGAGATACTTGGAAGTGTGAGAGTCATACAGTTCTTTCTTTTTTTTTTCTTTTTTTTGAAACAGAGTCTCACTCTGTTGCCCTGGCTAAAGTGCCATGACGTCAGCCTAGCTCACAGCAACCTCAAACTCCTGCGCTCAAGCAATCCTTCTGCCTCAGTCTCCCGAGTAGCTGGGACTACAGACATGTGCCACCATGCCCGACTAATTTTTTTCTATATATTTTTAGTTGGCCAATTAATTTCTTTCTATTTTTAGTAGAGATGGGGTCTCGATTTTGCACACGCTGGTTTCGAACTCCTGACCTTGAGCGATCCTCCCGCTTCGGCCTCCCAGAGTGCTAGGATTATAGGCGTGAGCCACCGCGCCCGCCCTAGAGTCATACAGTTCTGGTAGAGGTATCCCCATCAGTTGTCTGGATTAGAATATGAAGTGATCTTTAGTAATATACAAATATTCTTATAAAAACATCTATAGGCTTTTTAGTACTTATTAATCACTTGATTATTTAATCAAATGTTCTAGCCCTATTTCCTAGAATTCATAGTAGACATGCCATAAAGAGGCACAATGGTATTGTGGTCAGCAGACTTGGATTTCAGCCCCTGTATTGATGACCCACCATGTTCCACGCACTTTAAATACTGTTGGCTGGGCGAGGTGGCTCGTGCCTGTAATCCTAGCACTCTGGGAGGCTGAGGTGGGAGGATTGCTCAAGGTCAGGAGTTCAAAACCAGCCTGAGCAAGAGCAAGACCCCCATCTCTACTAAAAATAGAAAGAAATTAGTTGGCCAACTAAAAATATATATAAAAAATTAGCCAGACATGGTGGCGCATGCCTGTAGTCCCAGCTACTCGGGAGGCTGAGGCAGAAGGATTGCTCGAGCCCAGGGGTTTGAGATTGCTGTGAGCTAGGCTGACGCCACGGCTCTCTGGCCCGGGCAACAGAGTAAGACTCTGTCAATCAATCAATCAATAAATACATACATACATACATAACATTATTTTAATGCTCATAACAGTCTCCCTCATCTCCTTACCCTCCCGTTTTTTTTTTAACCAGATGAGGAAGCTGTAGAGGTTGGGAAATTTTTCAAGGTCATTAAGTAGCAAGGTCAGGATTTGGACCTAGTTCTGTTCAGCTCAGAATAGAGTGGCCCTACACTTGTATATCATGCTGCATTCAACAAGTGACTTTGCCTCTTTGAACCTCTTTTTTGCTCTGTAAAATGAGAATAACCTTATCTGCCCTGCCTACTTTAGAGAATTGTTATGCAGATCCAATGAAGTAAAATAGTAAAAAAAAAAAACTTTGAAAATTTTACAATGTATTCAAATAAAAACTATTGAGAGGTATATATATGAGCAGATATTTGGATTTTTATACACTACTTCCTCTCACAAAGTGTTTGCAATGGCATATAACAGGTATGTTTTATTATGAGAAAGCTCTCCAGCTGCTAACCATGTTGACATTTGGCATGTAAAACTATCAGAGAAAAATAGGTGATTCAATAATCCTCTTCACAACTGTCTGTGAAACACTAAATTTCTAATCAAATTTCAGGATTATGACTCCCTCCCATTTCATACTTGTAGTCAGTCATCTAATATTGATTCAAATTTTTGCTTAACATTTGTTAATTAGCTTTATATATTTATAGGGATTTTTTTTAAAAGAATTTCACCTCATTGTGTACTATGAGGTAGATGGAAATAGAAAACATTCTACCTGGGTTAGATGTACAGACACTCAGACAAATCTTATTAGAATGTTAGTTTTTTTAATTGCCTCTAGTCTCTGTTTACTTACTTGGGAGAGATCAGTAAGCTTTTGTTTGTTTGTTTTGGGGGGGGTTTTTTGAAATATAAATGCTGGATGTTTTCTCCCCTACAGGATACAATGTCTCTTTGCTATACGACCTTGAAAATCTGCCTGCATCCAAGGATTCCATTGTACATCAGGCTGGCATGTTGAAGCGAAATTGTTTTGCCTCTGTATTTGAGAAATATTTCCAATTCCAAGAAGAAGGCAAAGAAGGAGAGAACAGGGCAGTTATCCATTATAGAGATGATGAGACCATGTGAGTATAGCATTTGGTCCCTAAGCCCGGGTGTGGCTGTCATACCAAGATGGCACTTACTGAAAGAAGTATGGCTCAGTCAAACCTTAAGTTCTGTTGTGTGAACCCCCTTGAAGTGTTTTCTCATAAAATTCCTTAAGCCAATATGTATATGATAAGGGGGAAAATTGGCCACTTCTGGTCTCCAGATACTGAGAGTTAACAAAAAATGAAAAGAGAATCTAATGCTTTCTTTTAAGGCAGCCGTCCCCAACCTTTTTGGCATCAGACACCAGTTTCATGGAAGACAGTTTTTCCATGGATGAGGGTGCGGGAGAATTTCTGCGGCCCAGTCCCTTACAGGCCACAGGGGGTTGGGGACTGCAGCTTTAAGGCACCACTATTCTAAGTCCTCTTTAAGAGTATAGCCTGGATCGGGAGGCAGAAGGTAACCTTGGGTTCTGTGTTATTGCAACTCTTAAATTATCTACATGCTATGAGTCTCATAGTATATAAAGAAAATGTTAAGAAATGGAGTTCTGGGAGTCACTCTTTTCCATGTCATACTATATATACACAAGTTAATAAAATCTACTTTTGATAATTTCTATCTCCTGCCTCTCTCTTAGGACATGCATTTTTTACATTGACTTTATGGCCATAAATACCTAGTCTCACTTGGCACACCTTTGTTTTATGAATTAAGAGATTTATGACTTTAGTCTTCTACTTCATTTGATCAAGTTATTGACAAAACCCCATTCTGATACTGTACTTACTCTCATGGGTTTTGTTCCCCCCAGGTACGTTGAGTCTAAAAAGGACAGAGTCACAGTAGTCTTCAGCACGGTGTTTAAGGATGATGACGATGTGGTCATTGGAAAGGTGTTTATGCAGGTATGGAGTAGCATCTTGGAGGGAAACCAGGGCATGGTGATTTATACCTTTGCACCAAAACACACCATAATGATAGAAAAGAGAACTAGCAGCTCTATTGATGCAGGAACTTGTTGAAGATTTAACTAAACAACCCCCACAGAATTCACCGAATGTTTCATTTTTCCATAGTGGTTCTAGTCTTTTGCAGGACAGGACTAGAAGAACATACTAACTGTGACTGAGTATTAAGTATCCTTCCTACCATGGGGTCTTTGATCTGAAGCTTGGTTGAGTTTCCTGCCCTTTTTTATTTCCTCAGATTTCTAGCAAGGTCTACTCTTGGCTTGAGTTAGTCCTAAGGTCTTTCCAGAATGGAGTCTATAGCAAATTCTTAGGTAGTAGATAATGTGTTATTGGGTGGAATTGTTGACCTAACAGAGGAGAGACTGGGCATGAGTTGGGATGAGTCACCATAGAGTGCTTCGCTCAGAAGCAGCTCATCTTCTAAGAATAATGGGCGTTAACAGGACATTTTGTAATTGGGTTTTTGGTGCAATTGCACTCAGGTCATCAGACACCCATTGTGGCTTTGTCATGTTGTCCGCTAGCCAATTAGTTGCTGGCTCTAGGACATAAGAGTTCATTGGTGGGATGGTATCCAGGCTGGTTCCTTTTGAGATGGCTCGGCATTCAAAATCTAGTACAGTGATTAAATTCTTTAAAAACTTTAATCCTGGCCGGGCACGGTGGCTCACGCCTGTAATCCTAGCACTCTGGGAGGCCGAGGTGGGTGGATTGCTCAAGGTCAGGAGTTCAAGACCAGCCTGAGCAAGAGCTTTCTACTATAAATAGAAAGAAATTAATTGGCTAACTAAAAACATATGTATATTAAAAAATTAGCCAGGCATGGTGGCGCATGCCTGTAGTCCTAGCTACTTGGGAGGCTGAGGCAGGAGGATTGCTTGAGCCCAGGAGTTTGAGGTTGCTGTGAGCAAAGCTGACGCCATGGCACTCTAGCCCTGGGCAACAAAAGTGAGACTCTCTCTCAAAAAAAAACTTTAATCCTTCATTCTGTTCCTTGGCAGTGATGAAGATTTGAGACGATCTCTTTTGCAAAATAGAGTTGAAAGACAGCTGTGCTTAACAGTGAGGATACTTTATATGTAGCCTACTAAGTGGCTAGGGAAATCTTCAAAAGTAAGATATCCTTAATTTGACCCATCTCTAGTGGCTTTTTGTATTTTGACTAATTAATCAGAAACTCTAGTTTAGGAGTCCCTATGCAGAAAAATTAGAATATTGACACTTTCACATTTGCAAGTACTGAACTTGATGAAAAAAATATATATATACTTATGTATCTCTTGGATCCTGAAAATAAGCCTTTAGACAGGCATTTCATGTGTTTTTATGCAGAATTGACAAGGGATAATTGCGGTAGCTCAGAAATTGGGCCGAAATCCAGACTGACAGACTAATTTTAAAAGCTATGAAATGTATATTTAGATTTGGCTAATTTTTACCAGTCTTCCATTTTATTCCAGGAAACAACTTATTTTTATACTTTAAACAGATCTTATCTTGGAGAATTTACTGGAAATTTGTTCCTTAGGAGAATTTTGGAGGGGGAAGGCGTTGAGAAAGGGTCTCACTTTGTTGCCTGAGCTAGAATGCAGTGTGGTCATCATAGCTCACCACAACCTCACACTCCTGGCCTCAAGTGATCCTCCTGCCTCAGCCTCCTGAGTAGCTGAGACTACAAGATGTGCACCACCACGTCTGGCTAATTTTTTTATTTGTTTGTAGAGACGAGGTCTCACTTTTACTCAGGCTGGTCTCAGACTCCTAACCTCAAGTGACCCTCCCTCCTGCGCCTCCAAAGTGCTAGGTTTACAGGCATGCGCCATTGTGTCTGGCCTTTGCATATGAATTGAAACTCCTCCCTCAAGGTACCTGTGGTTGGACAGTTAATCTAAATATCAAAACAAAGCCTCTTTTTCATTTTTGCATTAACAGTGTTTCTGGTTAGTGGCTCTCCTAACCGGAGTGCAGGGCAGGCCAAATGGTGTCTAGGAATGTGAAAAGGCTGTGCTCAGAAAGTCTTCTGCCCTGCCACCCTTTCCAAATTTGGAGGCTGGAGTAATTTAGAAAACTGGACCTTTGCTGGGGTTTTCCCCAAAAATAAATTGTCTGAGTTTTGTCCTGGGCCTAGAATTTTAAATTTCTAGGAGAAAGGAGACCGATGGATGCCTGACACAGAAAGTCATACCCTAGAAACATTGAAGTTCCTCATGGTTACTAATGTGCTTGCTGTGGGCCTTTGTGGACTTTTCCCCTGCCAGCATGCACATCCCCTGATCAGCATACACATCCTGCCCTGGTCATTTGGCAGGTGGGCTCTGAGGGATGCTTACTACCTTTGGGAAAAAGGGAGTTTATTCCTCATGCATATGGGTGTCCTCCTCCTAGCGTTGGTGTGTTATGATTGTAGGCATACCAACTGACTGCTGGAGAAAGTCTGGTAGATGGCATCGTTTTAGTGCTCATTCCATGGAAAGCAATAGGCCCAGCAGTTATGCTTTTGGAGATTAGCTTATAATGAACTAGAATTCTTTTCATACCATAAGGTCCTAAAGTCAAGCTAGTAACCAAGTAACTTAGAACAGTTAAATGGAAACCACTAGTTTCTATATGTTCAGGGTCAAGACATAAGCAATCTGCCTCTTAGGCAGTTATGAAGATGTTATTTTGAGGGCCCTTTATATCTGTTTGCATGTTTATACCTATAGGATTTTTTCCTGAACTGGGAGCACTGAGGTTCCGTTACCAATTGTGTAAAAGTCCACGTTTACACCTCTGATTTAAGGTGCCACCTTTATCATATAGTAAATTCCTACAGATATTTGGGTTTATTCCAAACTTTCTGATAAATTGTACCTTGATGGAAGAGAAAAATAATATGATTTCCAGAAGACATCCTAGCCAGAGGGAGAGAAAAGAGGCAGTTTTACTGGTTTACATGTAATAAAGACACTAATGATGAAGGAGAGCTGTTTGGGGTTTGTTTTTAAGTTTTATTTAAGAAAGAGAACGAAGGAGAAGCAAAGACATAGATTATCCAAAGGATTGTCCCAAACCAGAAGCATATTGTTGACTGAATCTTAAATGTATTATTTTCCATATGCAAAACTGATAAATGCTAATAAGTCACCACAGGTTTACAAATAACCCCCATTTCGTTGTAAACACCACATGTACCTGTGAATTAGAGCTTTAAAGACACTTAATAAATAAAAAAAATATGCAGATGGTTATTTATCTGTTCTGTTTGATCATCTGAGGCTGAAGAATAAAACCAATAAAAGTTAGAAAGCTTCCTAACCCCTTTGTAGAATAAAAGATGTTTTCTAGAGAAGGGCAATTTCAGAAGCTTTGCTTTGGGAATTTCCATTTGGTATGATCTTGACTCCTTCCCCTCCTCCCCAGCTATTGGGGAACAAAATGTGTTCAAAAAAGAGCTAACATAATCCACTTTATGATCATTTATTTTCCACCAACCATTAGAAGCCAAGTAGTGCTTGCTTGAGAGGCAATATGCAAAACGGGTGAGGTCCCAGACTGGGCCCTGGGACTCCTCGGGTGTTATCTTTTCCTTTGCCACTAATTGCTGGGGGCTTGCTGGTGAGCATATATTTTTTCCTGCCTGCCAATGGAAACAGCCCCTGCTCCTTCTTTACTAAATGAGCTAGGGTAGAAGTGCTTTCTTCCACTTAGCAAGCCATGTGATAGACAGTCTCTTTGAAGGACAGAGGAATAGACACAAAGATGAATAGAATAAAGCAGGATTTGGGGCATGAGGAACTCTTAACCAAAGCTAGGGAAGCCAGATGCCTTAATGAATAGTACATTGTCATAGTAGAGGTTTGTAGAAAAGACATGGCAACTCCAGCAAGAGAGTAGCCACCTGCCCTGGCTGTTGGAGATGGTGTTATGGAGTAGGTAATATTTGAGCAGCAGTGAAGAGCACTGCAGACCACACAGCTCTGTCTTGTAGGACAGAGAGTCCTTGCAGAGCCATCCTTTGGCCATCCTATAACCATCATCTTGGAAGGCCCACTCAGTGGATGAGATTTGAATCATCCAGTATTACTGGCATTGCTAGAAAATCTAGTTTTGTTCTTGCAAATGGAATTGAGAGAAGGAAGCCTTGTCACTTATCTGTTTGCATAGGAATGCATGAACTGTAAAAGCCTGAAGTTTAGACGTTGGAACACGGAAGGAATGGCCTGATTTGTATACCCTCAGTCATTTTTCTGTACTTTGAGGATAACTATATTTTTGATGAGCTCTTCTACAGAGGGGGTGATATCCAAGGCCATTCAAGAGCCAGAATTAAAATCAGACTTTATTGCTCACAGCACACAGTCAGTCTCCCTTTCTTATGAACACAACGACAACTCAGCTTCTTAACTTCATTGCCTTCTGCCCCCAAAAAGAGTTTAAGTTTGCTCTAGATCTTGGATTAATGAATTCTTAACAGGATCTAAGATTCCTCAATGAAACAAGACTCATGTAAAGGCCCAGAGCCCAAAGAAAGTGTGGTATTCGTGAAACTGGAAGAAGGGGGTGGGGGTGAGCGATGACAAATTGGTTAACTCATGAGGGGCATAGGTAGAAGGAGTTAAGACTTTAAAGATGACAGCACTTAGGCCGGGTGCTGTGGCTCACGCCTGTAATCCTAGCACTCTGGGAGGCCGAGGTGGGCGGATCGCTTGAGGTCAGGAGTTCAAAACCAGCCTCAGCAAGAGCGAGACCCCGTCTCTACTAAAAAATAGAAATAAATTAATTGGCCAACTAAAAATATATAGAAAAAAATTAGCCGGGCATGGTAGCGCATGCCTGTAGTCCCAGCTACTCGGGAGGCTGAGGCAGAAGGATTGCCTGAGCCCAGGAGTTTGAGGTTGCTGTGAGCTAAGCTGACGCCACGGCACTCTAGCCGGGGCAACAAAGACTCTGCCTCAAAAAAAAAAAAAAAAAAAAAAATACTAAATACCAAAATCAGTGTTTGGTTCTCCAGAGAAACAGAACCAGTAGAATATATAGATACATAAGAGAGGATTCATTGTGGGACTTGGATCTCACAATTGCAGAGGCTGAGAAGTCCCACAGAATGCCGTCTGCAAACTCAAGAATGGGGAATGCTGGTAGTATAATTCAGTCTGAGGCCAAAGGCCCAAGAACCAGGGGGACTGATGGTATAAGTCCCAGGCCTAAGAACCTGGAGCTCTGATTGCCAAGGTCAGGAAAAGATGGACATCCCAGTTCCAGAAGAGACTTCACCCTTGTTAACTAATTGCCTTGAGATCCTGTGGAGAATTAAGATCTTCCAAGTGAATCATTCATAAACTTGCTTTTGTGTGTGTGAGAGACTTAAATAACACCCATTTATTAGTTCATGGTTCTGTAGGTCAGAAGTCCTGATACAATGTGTGACTTGAGTTGACTTTTTGCTCAGGGTATTAGAAAACTGAAATCAAAGTGCTGGCTGGGGGGGGAGGGGGGCATGGGCAATATACATAACCGTAATATTTGTACCCCTATAATATGCTGAAATAAAATTAAATTTAAAAAAAAAAAAGTGCTGGCTGGGCTAAATTCTTTTTTTTTCTTTTTTTTTTTTTGAGACAGAGTCTTACTCTGTTTCCCAGGCTAGAGTGCCGTGGCGTCAGCCTAGCTCACAGCAACCTCAAACTCCTGGGCTCAAGCGATCCTTCTGCCTCAGCCTCCCGAGTACCTGGGACTACAGGCATGTGCCACCATGCTCGGCTAATTTTTTAATATATATTTTAGTTGGCCAATTAATTTCTTTCTATATTTAGTAGAGACGGGGTCTTGCTCTTGCTCAGGCTGGTTTTGAACTCCTGACCTTGAGCGATCCGCCCGCCTCAGCCTCCCAGAGTGCTAGAATTATAGGTGTGAGCCACCACGCCCGGCCTGGACTAAATTCTTGTCTGAAGGCTCTGGGGGAGAATTTGTGTTCAGGCTCATTCAGATTGTTGGCATTATTCTGTTCTGGGGCGATAGGACTTCGAGTCCCTGTCTGCTTGCTGCCCGTGTTCCTTGCCACATGGCCTCTTCCATCTTCAAGGCTGGCTATGGAGACTATCCCTTATGTCCAATTCCTCTCATGCTTCAAATATCTCAGACTTCTCCGTAAACTAGCTTTTGGTACTGGCTTGTCTTTTTTGGTGTCTTTTGGCCCCATAGTATATGCAAATCATTCATCATATGTGGGTGAGCTGTCAGTAGCCAAGTCAAAGAAACAAACCCCTCTTCTATCCCTGGGCTTACCAAAGCAAACCCTTCTAATACTGGGCTGTATGTGCTAATGATCAGAGCTATTGGCCAAAATGAAATCCATTTAGAATAGTTAGGTTGTGATTAAAGTAGCACTGTTAAGTCATTGCTTTTGTTGTTGTTGTTGTTTGTTTTATAACTTTATTTGATGATCAGTGGTTAGTTCTCACTCATGTTGACTGTCTGTAGATCTTGAAAGTGGTAACAGGTATATAGGTAACCCAAGTATAGAACTTGTTTTGGTGAATATTCGTCTTTATTATGTTTTCTGGACAACCACACGGGGATATGCCATAGGACATTTCTTATTCTTTTGGCCCAGACAGCCTTTCTTGAGCCTGGTATTAGTGTACACATCTGGAGTCCTCATCTCCCTCCTGGCAAATTTCCCAATCTCTTTGAGTGCCCTAGGGGCTTACTTTTTGAAGGCCACTCTTTGGATGCACTTATGAATGTTGATTGTGTATTCTCTTAATCAACCACTTATTGATGGCAGATGACCCTTCTCTCCACCTGTCTTTGCAGTAGTCATTCTGCTGCACCCAAGTTGGAAAGCAGTTATCACTTTAAAGCTGAGGATTTCTCCCCTCCCTCCCTCCTTTCTTCCCTCCCTTCCCTCCCTTCCTGGCTGGCTGGAACTCCTGGGCTCAAGCAATCCCCCTGCCTTAACCTCCTGAGTAGCTGGGACTATAGGCGCCTGCCACCAAACCTGGCTAAGTTTTGTATTTTTTTTTTTTTTAGAGACAGGATCTTGCTATGTTGCCCTGTCTGGTCTTCAACTTCTGACCTCAAGTGATCCTTCCCAGTTAGCCTCCCAAAGTGCTGGGATTATATTAATAGATGTGAGCCACCACCCCTGGCCTAAAGCTGGGGATTTCTTTAAATGCTATTTGGTGGAAAAATATTATGTTTCTTGGTTTGTTTATTTATTTAGAAGCTAAGTTTAATATTACGACAGCTTTAAAAGGCAAGGTCTCCATGACCAATCACTAATATTTTGCATTCAGCAAAGTGCTTTTGAGAATCAGTTGCTGAGCTGAATGAAAAATCAGATTTTAGGCCACTTGCAGAATTGAGATGATTTAGACAACATCCCTGTTGCTTTAGAAGAGAAGCATAAGCATTATTAGTCATAACTTAGATTTGCTTCCTTCTAAAAGCTAAAGCACTTCTACCATTGACATTTCATTTATCTTCACATTTACTATGTAAAGGATAAAACTTAATCTACTTTAAAAGGAAAGGTGTATCAAGACTGAGAAGTTAAAGGCAGCTTATTCCAGGTCACAATGTATCATTGGAAAAGTCACATTTCCTGGGTTCCTGAATGGGCCCTCTGCGTTACCCAGCTGTTCAGCTAGAAGTGGTGTTACTATTGTGAAGACATTAATTTTGTAGCTATAAAGGTATACTGATTTGGCTTTTGCTTATCTTATTCTTCAAGAACCTTTTTCATTCAACAGAAAATGGAACCAGTAGATTAATGAAGAATCTACATCTTGGTTTTAACCTGCCAGGTGTTAACTGTACATTCACTAAAGTGCTTTACGAAGGATTTTAGTACTTGGGCTTTATTCAATCCCTGTGAGATATGGTGCAATTGGAATGTGATACTGTGTTAGAACATTTCTCCCAGAGAGACAAAAGGAACCTTTCCTTTTAAGAAAAATCCTTCACCTATTTCCATAGTCCCTGACAAAATTAAGTTGGAAAAAGGAGCTTTTTCAGCAAGCTATGTTTTTTTCCTTTTTTCTCCATGCTGAACAAATGTCCCAAATGAAATGTATCTTTCTTATCATTCACAGTATGTTTTGGGGGAGATTGTTCCTTAGTGCCTCTGGAAGTAAGAGACTGGTGC